>VZTL01012672.1:0-19036 GCA_013400535.1 Scopus umbretta
AATGGGAGTGAATTGTGAAATGGTGACATTTATAAAGGTTGGTTTTGTAGGACCATGATGTAACATACTGTAGATGCATGCCAGAGCTGGAACAAAACTCTTAAAGAACAAAATTCTGACCAAAGCAGGACACAACAGGAATTGAAGCCTAATTCGCCCAAACATTTGGATAGCCAACTCTCCGAAACCAGGGGATAATACAGCTATGACCCAATTAGACATCCTAAAACTATTTTGGGAGCTCCTGCTCAACTTCCTGATTTTACTGTAGAAAAATACATACCTCTTCTAGGTCTTGTGCCATCTGCCAGCCCTACATGAATGACTTTAATATCCTAGGCAATCTGAACTTGTAATAATTACCTGTTTTTAAACACTCAGTCACATTATTGATCTCTCTCTCCATATTCTTAATTTCTTTGTGGATCTGGCTCCTGTTGTCTGGCTCTTTACTCCCTGTCCCCCGTAAGAGTAATTTTTAGTCTGTGTAGCAGCATGATCAAGTTGTGAAGATGGCCTACGCTTGTTTTACCTCTGCAATAACCTTCCCTTCAGGCAACCCTCCCAAAATTTCTTACAAATCTCATTCAAGTGCTGATTGTCTTTTGGAGCAATCAAAATTCCAAAGGGCAACCTTAACCACCCCAGGCCTACTAAAGATAACTAAAGCACGATCTAGAAATTTGTTAAACATCCTCACATCAAAACTGGCATTCAAACCTGAAGTCTACCGTTTGATTTGGCAGAAGGATGACATGACTAGTGCAGTATTACATGAGTTCGTTTCGTGCTAAACTTCTTGGAGTTAACGCAGGCAGAAAAGATGCAGCTGTCCCAACAGTCGTGCTCCTGCTGATACAGTCAACCAGAGCTGTGATTTTCACCAGGCTACTCATCCAAATGACAGCAAACACCTGCCTATCCCTTTTAGCAGCACTAGTAATTTTTGTAACTGAAATGGAGTTAACTATCACCATGAACTGAATTCTGGTTGGAAGCTGTCAGGGTCACCACAACTGAATGTGCTAGACAGCTGCAATTATACAAATAAAGAAAATGAGATTTTTGCACAATCATTTTTCAAATGAGGAACACCTGTATTTTGGATAAATACATAGAAATGTGTATATTGATCATTTAAAAAAAATTACCATCTAGTATCAGATCAAAGATGTATAGCTGCCATATATAAAATCATGAGTTGTGCTTTGGATTTTGACTGATAGGTTGATCTCTGCTAATGATCGTCAACTGTACAATGAGTTACTAATTGAAATGTGATCTTATATCTCAGTTAGAATATTATCTTTATTCATTAATTTCTATGCATTAACGTCAGTGGAAATGCAAACATCCCAAACCTACCCAGGTACATGGAGAAAAGTATCCAACAGAAAACTAGCGAAGTTGAAAGAGTTCTAGTTTTGCCATGATTAATCATGTTTAGAATTATCAACTTTGTTTCCTCTCCTCCCCACCTTTCCTTCCCCCCCCAAAAAAAATTCAAGGGAAAACCCATAAGTTTTAAGTGAAGACTATGAAGTCCTCCATAAGAAAGAGAAATGCCTTGCTATAGCTCACCTGTCTGAAGTAGTGCATCACAGAACCCCATACCTTTGTACCCTCTGGTTATTTTGTTTTTATATATACGTATACATATATAAAAATATAGCTTCACACTAATTAAGCTAAATAACCAACTTCCCTTGTGGAAGAAAACTGCAGGCAAACCTACCCTCCCTACCTACGTAGGAAAAGGCCACCTTTGATCTGCCAAGACCAGGAGTGCAGCAGCAGCGGTTCACGCTACTTCCTCGCATGTCAAAACAGCTCTGGAGTCTTATCGCTGTTGCTGCAGTAGATCTGCAGTGTCAAGGATACGGAAATACTATGGAAGATCCCATCGGCAGGCCCTACGTACATAGCTTGCCTCGGGCTAGCAGCATGTCCTAAATCAGTTGTGGCAGCTCAGGGGAACGCATTAACTCGTTAAGCTGCAAGCTGTGTGCCCTTGAGTCCTGCGATGATGCGTTCTGCTCCATACAGACCGAAGAGTACATTGCAAGTCCCATTTGTTCACACACAAGAAATGAGGTTGTGGGTTTTTTTCAGCCCCCCCCTTCCTCAGCACAGCTGTACCTCTGGCATCAGCCCCACCTTGGTATGTCTTTGACAAACAATGAAGGCAAGAACAACAAACAGCATTCAGGGAGCAATAGATGAGGCCTAGCTTCGCTCAGCAATATTCTGGCACTTAGAGTTTAAAAAACAGCTTGTGGTCCCAGGAAGGGTCACCACCTTTTTAAAAAACAGACTCTGAGCGTATTCACAGGCAGTAAAAACCCTAAATCAGGTAGCCTTTCCACAGACAAGGAAAGCTGTAAGTTCACTTTCATTCCTGCTTAATTTCATATATACTTCTGCCCTCTTCCTTTTTAATAGTGTGGTTAGGTTTTTTTGGTTGTTTTGTTGTTTTTTTTTTTTGGTGTCCGTCCCATCCCCCCCCTTTTCTCTTCCACCAAACACAACACCTAGAAAGGATATTTTGCAACAGCTTGGGACTCACAGGAGTCTGTTCGCACCTTCCTGCCACTGTGGGCCTTCAGCAGAGCATACTGCCTTGACAGACCTTGTTCATACCTCCTAACAGGACTAGAAGACTAAAAAAGTTGCTTATGCAACATAAACAGTATTTTCTGTTTGCATAGGAACAAGACACAAAGTGAAAGGTATGTTATTCTGAAAATCAAACTTTTAAGTACAGCTTATTCTACCCGATGACTGTCCTGCTCAATGCAAGTTTTTTTTTTTTTTTTTTATTTTTAGGATCACATCAGAAAACAATTAANAGGATCACATCAGAGAACGATTAAAAAAAAATCCTTGACCATTACAGGGGTAACAGTAAAGCAGTGCAAGTCAAGAGCACATTTAACTTTCCAACCAAACTATAATGAAATACAGATCGCCTTTCATTTCAATAACTGACTTCTTCCCAATTCAAAGGGGATTGAAGTGCCCCGTTCCACCACCTGCATGCAATAGCTTACTCATATGGGCAATGGCTTAGTCCCTAGTTCAGTTCTAACCAACCACATACCAACACCCCAGAGAGTTTACACTGCCCCGCTGCACAAGGTTGAGTCTCACCAAGAAATGCCTTTCTACAAGGTTCCTGCTATGACACACCCGGTTACCAAGTGTTAGACAAAGGACCATAGATGAGCGAGACAACTTCTGGCCAAGCCCAGAATCCTTAATCCCGTGAGAAAGTCTTCATGCGTATATATGATTGTGCGAGGAAGTGAACATGACACACAGCAGGATTTGCAAGGTAACCAGGTCAGGCTATCAATTACTTTGTGAAGAGGAACGCAAAGCTCAGAGTCACTAACTTCAGGGGAATACCAACATTTTTAACAACGTGTGCAGAGGAAACATCAATGTTTTATTATCAACATCTACTTTTTCATCTCCAAAGCAGATTTCCAAATAGTGGCATCTCAAAGTCCCAGAACCAGACCTGAAAAGCAAGAGCCATGCACCACAGAGCAGAAATACAGTTTGTTAAGAATAAAATGTGAGAGATAAGGGAACATCCCCTAGGGACTTATTCAGCTGTATAGGGGCAACACCCATGAAAGTACAGTTTATGAATAGTCAAATTCAGTGTACGCCTTTGAAACTATAGTTTTACTTGCTTACTTCCAACAGCTGAAAATCCTGGGCAGGGCAGGGCAACTGCAGGGTAACAAGAGCTATTCAGTTTTGTTTTTTTTTTAAAAAAAAAAAAAACAAACCAAAACACCACACAAAAAAACCCCAAACCAACAGCCTCCTAAAAATGTTCTAGCATTAATAGATAGAGCAGTAGAAGCCTTGATGTGTTAAAGAGAGAACGCTTTTCTTCACCACCTCTTCCCTTCTCTGCTTACCTACCTCTCTTTAACCTTATGAATTCATCCTAATTACAGTTTAAACCACAGATACCAAATTTGACTTCAGAGTTCTGATCAGCAGCCATTAAAGAACACAACAGCCAGAAGACATTGGTGTCCTCTCTCCGCTTGGTCCACTAGCCAGTGTGGCAGCAGAGGACGTACCAGGCTCTGACAAAGGATACACAGAGGCTTTGGAAGGGGGCAGGATTTTTCTGGTGGCAATTCTGAGTGTGCAGAGAATGCGCTCAGCCTTGCAAAGGCAGGGTCCAATACACTGGATGTTGCAGTACAGTAGCAAAGTAATTTTTTGTGAAAAGCAGCAGCTTTACCAATATTCAAGGTCACCATCAGATGTCTGAAGAAAATGGTAAACTCAGTGTCCGTAGCCAAATTGTCTGAGCTGATTAGAAAAGTTATAATATCTCTTATTATTCTAAGCCACATTTTAGTGAATTTAAATAAGATCTATTTAATAACTATTTGGAGGACGCCTCACCAACTCTAGAGATCTATTCCCAGAATGGTACTTTTACTTCAAACTTACTATCCCAAGCCTGTTATTCTTTTAAGACATATACAGGCAAGTTATTTATGTTTGTGCAAAGTCTGATAATACCTTAATTAGAAAGGCACCTGGCTGTAAAGACCCCCACAAAAAGAATCCAATTTGTTTGTGAGAAGTAGGGGATGTTTGTTTGTTTTAAACTCACCTGACATGAAAATTATTTTACAATTTTAACAGTCACTGTTTCACAAATAATCTTTACAGCAGATATATTCCGTCAGTGCATCCAGAGTACTTGAAACCACAGTAGTGGAATCTGGTTTTAGAAAACTTTGTAACAGTCATTACAGTCCTGTTGAAGTGAGTGACAAGAGGGAGGTTCAATAGGTGGCTAGAGATGGAATACACTGGTCTCTGGTGCTGCATTGCCATGGACTTGCGGAAAATTTCTCAGCGAACGTGAGGAAATAGCTTCACGCAGTGCCCTTGAGAAGGAAAGAGGAGTGGGGCAAGGGGAGCCCCTTGAGTTCTTTCTGTGACTTTGGAGGAGCACAGACTTGCTCACCCGTGAATCTCCAAGTCCAGATAATCCAAGAGGCAGACTTTTGTTTGTCTCTATATAGACAGATACACAAAATATGATATTAACTTGTCAGCATTCTTCGCTGCTTCTCCCTACTACAGTTAAATCGAAAAACAGTTAACGCAATGCCAGAGACACAGAGCTGTAAAATCGTACCACATAGGCCTAAAGGAATCAAAATTTTAAAGACCGTTAAACACCTCTGATCCTTTGCTGCTAAAAATCAACCCTTCATTTGCATCTAGACCAAATGTACTTGTGTGGGCTGAACACCACCGGAGTAAACCAGGTAGGCAGCTACTAAATACCCTGCAAAAAGTGGAATTTGTTGTAATAAGGAGTGGGGTGGGGTGGGTGGGATGACTGAGAGCATCAGTACCCAAGTTTTGCTGTCATAAAATCTCTTCATGAACAAAATCCCCCATAGTGTAGCTAACAAGCCATTACTACCAAAGCAGCCTGTGGTTTAAGTTGCTCCACTCCCACTCCCATCATTTACTGAAAGTTGCACTGGAGTCTCCCTAGTGAGCTCTGAAAAACAAGAAGAATTTGTAATAATTTGAAGTATGTAATCTCACTGTTCTGATTGCTCATCTTCTCGCTTTTGAAGTGCACTTTTCCAACTGAACAAATTTTGAGGAAGCTGCTAAATAACTTGTCTGTATTCATGTTCATTCAGAAGTCCTCTTCAGGACTACTAGTTCACGGCTGCTCCATGGAGATATTTTATTAGATCAGCTGAACGAGATCTCATTAATACTTTTCTAAGCTTTTTTGTTTGGTTTGTTTTTTTAAAAAGCACCTTTTCTCCCATATCATCACAGCAAGATACTGCTATATACACCCGCTCTTCTTTCAGAGAACAGGCAGAAGGACCATGAGTTTGGGGTCTGTGCAAGTATGAAGTGCTTCCTTTCACGACTGTGCAAAATGAGGTCTTTGGACTTCCCAAATTTGTTGTATGTATTGGAGAAGTCTACTACATAAGCAGCAACGGGAGCATGAAATCATGAAACCAGGCACCCAAGGCAGCAGTACCACACTAGTCTTTATACGAAGGGCTGCACTAATGAAAACTAAACAATAGTCTTCATTATCTACAAACAGCCTGGCTAAACAGTGCCTTCTGGGGTTTTCCTAATCGTAACAATAATACCTATTATTTCCCATGGAAATGAATGAAATTTCACCTTTCCTTTACCAATTACTATATTTAACAGAATGTTTTCATATTTAGTGCTATTGTAATCATCATAAAACAGATTTGGGAAAATCAACACAAGAATACTTTATAAAATAAATTGGCAAAGGCAACCCAGAAAACCCACTGCAACTCTCTGCATGACCCTTTGAATGAAATGCTAACAACTATATAGCAAAAGCTGCAAAAGATGCATTTGAAAAATACAAACTACTTTTAGTCACTATTTTTAGTCACAAATTTAGTCAGTAAATCCTGACTTTAGAAGAATGGTTGAGGGCATTCTTTTGAAAGTTAAGAAATCTGTACAGACTCTGACTTTAAAGGAAAGGTTGAGGGCATCCTAGGAGTGCATGCTTGTGACTCGTATTAAAAACCAGCACGTTACCTGTTATGTATGCTATTTGGATGCCGTCACAAGTCAGAGCAGCAAGTATATAACCAATACAATGCCAAGGGATTAAAGATTTATGCAACGGGTTTTTGTTATTTCACAGCATTATTACTTGCCAATCTTACAGCTACATCTTTAAGACCTCAGCAATAGAAAAAACACCTTTAAAGGTCCCCTCCAACCCAAACTACTGTATGACTCTATGAAATGTCACTAAGTATATTTATATTCATAAATATACTTAGAGTTGTATTCTTTACTTAATAACCTTTCACTGAACAGCATAACCACCACATACTTAATCTATACAGCCATAGCTAGGGTGAAGTTGAGTTCTCAAAAGCCTGCTTGGGAAGAGCAGTACTGTGTAAATGGAATGTGGGCTTTTAATAGCTCATATGACTGGTTAATGAGTGACGTTATAATAAGTCTGCTGTTTGTAAAGCCTCAAAAAGTGTAACTTCCTGGTATCTAATATGGAGCGCACAGTGTTTAATGACATAGTGAAGCCAGAGACAAGGAAAAGATACTACAGAAGGCTTTTAAGCTAGTCTAAAAAAACCATTAAACCAGAAAAGTCTAAAATAGTATAAAATGGGCAGGGGTTTAGATTTCAATTGCATGTTGAGTTATTAGATTCTTATGATTATTCTTTAGAGGTCTAGACAACGCATACAATTTGTAGTAACAAGAAGAACAGTCAGAATTCTCACTGTAAGTTAATGCAGGAGAAAGCTTACAGAGCTCCACAGACGAAAAGAACTAGGGAGTTACTTGCATTGCCCTGGCGTCAGCCCTCTTTACCAAAAGAGCAAGTTTCATTTGTTCCCGTGATAAGCATCACAAAAAAGTGGTTCTCTGTAAATATACAGAGTAACTTTAAAAAAAGACTTTGCAACAATTAAAATATAAAACATATTAAAAAGGTGAAACAAAGCTGTATCTTGATTTTGAACTAGATTTCCCAAACAGCACTTTAAAAGTTCTTATGTAGTCAACAAAATGAACAGCCAGCTTTTCCATACATCCCATCTGCCCTGGGATGCATCGAAACTGTGGAGTAGGTTGATCACTGCTCTTCACAAACTTTGCAGCTCTGCTCTCCTCATTGTTCAGCCGTATCCTCTAGAACTGCCCCCCCCCCGACTTGTGCCTCCGTCCTCTTTCAACAGGGAGCGGGGCATTACGCAGGGCTGGGGTGCCCTCTGCGCCTGTCCCGAGGCACGCACGGAGGCGGCCAGCGCACGCCCCTACGGTCAGACTGCTTGGACACGGTCCCAGGTGTCCCTGCTGTCACAGCATCTTCTCAGAAACTCAGGATTCCACCCTTTAAAGATGAAGAGGCCAAACTACTGACTTACAGATTCAGAGAGGTGAGTAATTTAAGCATAAGTTCCTAGCGCTAGTACTATGCATAATGGCCAAGTCACACTTCCCTACGCTAATGCATCAATTTAGTATAGCTATGTCAGAGAGTTAGACCTTAAAGCATAACTAATTTGGTCCTGCAATGTCACAGTTCGTGAATCATTAATGGAATCACAGAACAGCTGAGGATGGAAGGGACCTCTGGAAGTTACGCTCTGATGCCTTTTGAGGGTATTTTCGTGCCGTTCCAGGCTCTCTCACAGATCTGGCACTCTGACATAGTAGACTTCACAGCCTCTCTGGCTAACCTGTGCCAGTGCTCGGTCACCCTCACATTAAAAAAAAAAAAGAAAAAGAAAAAAAAAAAAAAGCACAGCAGTTCCTGCTGTTCAGTAGAAACCTCCTGTGTCTCAGTTTGTGCCCATTGCTTCTGGTCCTGGCACCGGGCACCACAGCAAAGAGTCTGGTTTTTGTCCTCTCTGCACCCTTCCTGCAGGTATTTGTACACATTGACGAGATCCCCACTGAGCCTTCTCTTCTCCTGGCTGAACAGCCACAGGTCTCTCAGCCTTTCCTTGCAGGAAAGATGGTGCAGTTCCTTAATCGACTTTGAGGCCCTTCACTGCACTCTCTCCGCTATGTCCATGTCTTTCTTGGACTGAGGAGCCCACAACTGGACACAGTACCCCAGGTATGGCCTCACCACTGCTTAACACATTGGAAAAAGCTGCTACAAGGTCAGTAGTGGCTCTGTATAGGAAACCTGTAAAACAAAGTCAACTTTCCTTAAAGCATTCCAGCACAGAGAGGGTTTTCTAATGCCACAGAAGATTACTATTGTCTGACTTAGCTTAAAAGAAGATCTGTGACCCAGACTTTAAATATGGCTAAAACAAATTGTTCCTTAACTGTAGAGTTCAACAGAGACAGTCTAGGATATAACATTATAACACAAAGCTTCCTCCCAAAAAAAGAACTTCTAAACCGTGGATTTTTAGTTTTGGTCACCTTGTATCTTAAGCAAACAAACGCCATTTAGTAATCAGAATATGAAGTAATTGCATATCTAGAACTATCATCTAATGTTGAAAGCAGATATTGAAAAGGTCAATTCAACAAAGTTTACATAGACTTTGATTGTCTAGGGATTGCTTCTTGATGTCACACACTGCCAAGAATCACTAATCAACGTGCAGATGATGATACAATCTTTACTTTCGAACTGAACCCTTTGCATTTTTCTCCTCAATAGCTTTTCTGAATGACATTGCGAAGTTGATGGCACTCCTTCCCAACCCTGCTACGGAGAACATTTACAGTTAGTAGTTATCTTTTATGCCTCAAAAATGGGTGGATAAAGTTTAGGGAAGAAATAAGTGGGTTTATGTTAATTTCAAAGGATTAACTTGAGACAGCAAACGATCAAGTAATCTGAATAAGGTCACAAAAAATCGGAAAAGGAAGAAACTGGAATTGTATGTCCTGAGTTCTGATGTGGAGCATTTTGATCTGAAGCTATGAGTTTGTTGATTTTACTGACCATTTACACACACAAAGGCAACGTAGACAAAAGTACATGGAGTCAGCAATACAGATTATGCGTGATAACATAGCTTCTACCAGAAATACATGAAGACTTTCCTAAATTATGATTACATTGCAGATTTTTTTTTTTGGGGGGGGGGGCACGGCAGGGGTAGTTATGTACAGTTCTCTGTGAAATACTTTCAAAAACATATTGCTGGAGCAGTTCCTAAAATTATTTCATAGACTACTGTTTTGCAGAAAGCTGAACCAAGAAGCCAATATAAAACCAGGAAAGCTAATTCAGCATTCTGAGCAAGGTACTTATGACACAGGATTTCAGTTTCACTTGAAAAATCCCGATACGGATCGTATACTTCTCTTACAAAAGATTGCAATGACTAAGCAAATGGCAGCATGCTGGGAAGACAGTCTCTGCTACAGCTAGCCTAATTTATCACATTACTCTAATTACCTTGACTTACTCATTGTTAGGATCACTTTTCTGTCATGGAAACTTCAGGCAGCCCCAAGCTTGGCAGACTTTAAGAAGTATGCAAGTACTAACTCAATACATAATTAAACTTCAAAGTCCAATGCTTTTTAAAAACATTTGTAGCAAAGCACATCATCAATGGATATACACTAGGAATATGCAATGCTAGGGATTCTTTCCCATCTCGTACTCATTAATTCCTTACGCATCAAACCACTTTGCCTTACAGAATTTCTATATGATTCTTGCAAACCACCATTTTCAGATTTCTCTTAAGTCAGTAGAGTAAAAAGATTTGCAAACTGAGTTCTACAATAATCCCAAGTAACTAAAATCTTTGTTCATTAACTTCCTCGTAGCCCAGTAATCTGAAGGTTGTGTTCACCTATTGTTTTACTTCTATTTACAGAACCACATTCACTCAGCTGTTTTATGCTCTTGTGGTGAGGCAAAGCAGCCTTTTACCAGACTACTCTACCTGCTTCAGGTGGATCTGTAACAACTTTGGGTTACAAGAATGAAAGATGACAGGTAGAGAGCATGGGTTGGTTTGTCCTGACCGTATCACATTTGTCATCAGTTATACCTCTGAAGCTCCATTTGATATAAAATGCTCTTAAGGACACCACATTTCCCAATATGGTTGGAAGTGCCCCCTCCTCCAATATTTTGTTCTGTCATGTTTTAATTATTATTAATTAATTAATCATGTTCCACACAACATTTTTTGAGATACATTCACTTATTCACAGGTAAGTTATGACTTGATGATGATCCATACTCCTCCCATGATAAGCCTTAGCATACATCTGAGCTTCATTTAGCATTTACAGACATTAAATAAGCAGGGAGATCCCTAGCTTATCTGTCAGTGCAATAGCACAGATTTATCAGTTTCACCTAGGACACACATTGAAATAAAGTCCGAGAGGAATTTTATCCAACCCAGAGTTTGTGAAGTTATACAGTAAGAGGACAGTGCACGCATGTTCCGAGCCAAAATTGATATAGTGCTTTCTTCTAATATATTGCTTTTGGAACACTCTGCTTCACCAAGGTCCCCAGTTCACTTCTATCTTTTCAAGATGTATCTCAAAAGACAGACAGCAGCTGACTTCCTGTGTCAAGGAAGGCAAGAAAGATGCTATTCTTCCCTGAGAAAACATATTAGGACGTAAGATTTTTTTGAAAGCTTCCTATAACTTCTTACAGATTACTTAGATTACTGTGATGGAGCCGTGATGGCCTGTGGCATTTGTATTTTCATTTTGATGCATAACCTACACATTCCCCGCCACTCCCCTGAAAACCATTCTTTGCTGGAAAGAAGTTATGTATATGTTAAGCTCCCCCTGCAATGCAAACGTAAGTTTGCATGTTTCCCCAGTACTCATGCGAAGAATAAATCGTGAATCTTTGATGATTTCTGCTCTCCAAGTCCTCACAATACTTTGTCACACACACAAATGGCTTCCGAAGTATACTCGTGAGTCCAGTGGTCCGCATGTAGACAAAAGCTAATGCCTCTTAAACTGATGATGCTTTAGCTAGGTATGCACCTAGCACAGATGCGTATCAGTGCACTGACATTTACAGGCCTGTCTGAGGGAGACTCCAGCCCAGTCGCTGTAAATAGATTAGGATGGCACTGGTTGCCAAGGCAAATATCAGGCTATGACACGATCCAGTGATTTTTGCCTCAGAGTAAGCATGTGAAGCATGAAGATTAAGAAGAGGATTGTCTTTACCCAGCATTTGTTATTACACTGTTAGTAAAGAGAATAAAAATATTTGTTCCGATCTTCCTTGGAATTCAAAGTGAGTTTCTCTATACAGATGACCGGCAGACTAGATGACTCTGAGGGTTATTTAGAACCCAGAGCAAGTTATGTGGTACCCGGTGCCTGACGTCCTTGAATCTTGCACAGGAAATCTGAATGCTCAGCATGGCTCGCATCACATGAGCTTGTTACTGTAAGATTCCTTACACAGTATCACATAGCAACAACCCTTTCCTTCCCCTGCCAAGTCTAAGAGGAAATGTTTAAAACTACGGATTATAAGCAGAAAGTTTCCCCTTGTGCAGAGAGCCAGAGTTAAGCCTGTATTTAAGGCTCAAAGTCCTTTTGGTATCTGACAGTCGCTATAATTTTCATGGTTCTCTGCTTAAGTCCTCATCCTAATTTCACCAGAACGTTTCAGAATGGAGAGAAAGATTGAACATTTGGGTCCAGATCCATCTCTCAGTTAAGACTGTCTTCTTTACGTATGTATATTAATACTTACATATGTGATATATTTATAATTTGCAACTGACAGAGGAAACAAAATAGTTAAAATGGAATCAAGTAAAAGCAAGATGGGTAGAACTGCAAGAAGACTAAAGAAAAAGCAGACCAAGTAAAAAGCAAGTGGCACAGAGATATCCTGAGTATAACAAAAAAAAAAAAAAAAAAGAGAGAAATTGCAAAGGAATGGAAACACACACCCATGGACAGTGCTTAGCATTTGAGAGTTCTACTTAATAGTTTTCCATAAATGCATTTCACACTATTTCCCTTGCTGCTAATATGCCTTGAAGGAGAACAAACAAAGAGGTTTTCCACATTTATACCACAATATTACCAACAACTAACTAAAGCGATTCACTAACTAAAGCGATTCTGAAAAAGAACATGAAAAATCATAAAGAACTTGCATATACACATATAAATACATGCAAGCATCTGAGCCACAGACCTACAACTTATCTGAAGAATCACATGCTGAAAACACCATGTAATGTATAATCTTAAATCATTAAATCCATTTCCGCGTCGTGTTCCTGAAATTATCGCAAGAAGGGAAGTACATTCCCCAAAAACTCATCAAGCTCATCCTGCCAAAAATCCTTAGGCTGAACCTAGTAAAGTTTCTAATAGAACATTTGTTTTCTCCCTAATGATTGCCATCTACTTTGAGGCAGTGCCTCATATGGCTAGTAGGCTCTCTGCAGCAAGATGCGCAGGTACTTGTCCAGAGCGCTACGCCAACTGAAGGTTTTCACAACAAAGATAGTAATTGTGCTGCTGTGACGGGCTAGGGATAGAAGAGAGGTAAAGTCTGCTATTAGGCAAACCTTTGGGCATGCAGTCACGTAAGATTCAGTAAAAGGTCACCTATTTGAATTTACACAGGCTAGAAAATACCAGAATAAGATGATTCAGTGTGCAAAACACTCTTTCCTAATGTGGAGCTTTATAATGGAGCCACATAAGAGTTCTGCCTTCTATATAGAGAGGAATATTTATCTACCTAGGATACATCCCATCTTCATTAGATTAACTCCACAGACTACTACATGTAAATGTTTTGCAAGTTAGAAAATTAAGCAATTTGCATACAATGATACACATACAAAATCTCATATATCTGATGACGTATTCAGGTGCAGAAGCAGAAACTGGAACTACTGCAGAAGCTTACAACTGAGAAGACTATATTTTTGTTCCTATATTATTTCTTCCAGCACAAACTTTCTTGCTGACCACATAAGTGTTTTCAGTGCATTGTATGGCAGCTAGTTCTGACGTATTTCTGGAGTTTCATCCATTTTTCAATAGAAATGTGTAGATACATTGCATAACAACTCTCTCTCTGAAATATCAGTAATATCTTTAATATCAATCTAAACAAAACCATCACTAAAATCCCATTTGTGAAGATCTTTGCCAATAAGCCTGCTCTTCTAAAAGCTATCAGCTTAGGTAGTCAGATCAGCGGACAGTCAACATTTCTTTTAGCCTAGCTGCATTATAGTGGAATCGGACTCATGGGAATGTCTCGCATCCTTCCCTTCTAATGGAAGATAAACAGCATTATGAAAAATAAAGAAAATAACAACTTACTCTGACAGCCATTACACAGAACAATCCAAGAAAGGACAAAAAAAAAAAGGCATCAATACAACCGATTGGGGAACTACGTTATTCATCAGCCACTACGCCATGGCACAAGCATCAGTCAGGTATTGCAAACACTACCTCGGAGATGAAAATCAACTCGGCCAAAATAAGAAATGGCACGAAACTGTCTGACTTGCAAACATACAGAACTGAAGAGAGCAAGAGTACACACAATGCCTTAAATAAATTATTTGCTTTTATTTTGTCTTTAACCTGATCAGAATCTGCAAGTACAGAAAGTGTTAGCTGGAACAAATGATTCCACTTTACAGAGCAGCTTTTTGTCTGGGTCTTCTGTTTGGTTGGGTTTTGGTTTTGTTTAGGGTTTTTTTGGGGGGCACGTGTAGTTGGGTTGGGGCATTGTTTTTATGTTTTTTGTTTGGTTGGCGGGGGGTGTGGTTGTGTGGTGGTTTGGTTGTTTGGGGGAGGTGGTGTTTGTGGTTTTGTTTTTTTTGCAGGGGTGTGTATGTATGTGTAGCAGTACAGTTCCTTGATTTTCAGGGCTAATCTGCATTGCTGCAGGCCCCAAATGAACTTAAACTTGACCAGGGAAATACAATCTCTAAAACCCAAGGGATTAGTCTGTAACAGGGATGCCAGAGAATTAACTGTAGCTTCCCATCTCATATAGCTGATATAGAAGCTAATTATTTTTTTAGCACATGATTTGACATTGCAACACTACATAACAGTAGCTTTTAGATGCAGATTTTGAAAATAGCATCATATTTTACCTTCCAACCTTTAGCATTCATTTTTTCCTAATGGTGTGACTATTTACCAAAAGCTTCATCTACTAGGATGTTGCCATTTTGGAATAGGAATTAGTACTATTTTTTGGCGAGGTTCACGCACTTACATTTTACTTGCATTGTTCCTGCCTCAGCAATGTTCTAGGTATAATGCATTTCCACAACGGGTTTTGCTTACCGTGCTTTTGTCTTCCCTGTTTCAGTCTGTAGATTTCCATTCTGTATTTTCTTTCATGGCATATACTGTCATGATATCAGATGCAATGGGATGCAATTTATGTTGCTAATGCCATCAGTCAAATGGTGGTGGTGCTATGCATTGCATACACACACGCCTTCAAACAAACAAACAAAAAATACTGCTGTTTGATCTTTATTATCAATCCTATCCTCTCTCTATAGGCAAAACAGTTGGTCCCTCCTGCTCATTTAAGTATGTCTTTGAAAATAAGTTGTCTGTTTAAAACCATCTTGGCTCTGCCGAGCAGAATGTTTTCCTGAAGAGTAAGTCACATCACCTACAGCACCAAGAAACAGAGATTGATATTTTCGGAGCCAACGGAAGTTTCCTGGATAGCTGTACTTTCCAGCAACTGTATGTTAATGATCAGGAACCATCCTCTGAGGACAGTGTTTGGCAGACCATTACTGAAAGGACAGGAGAACTAACATAAATGTAGTTTGGCTGAATTTTGTTCCCCAAGTCCACTGGAAGAGAAAAGGTATCATGCTGTACAGTTCCTCTCTGCAATAAACGCAATAAATATACAATATAAATTAGCAAAAGTTTCAACAGACCCTTATAGTCACTTTTCTTTCAGAGCTACACCGAAGTGAAAAGCTTTAATATGCTCCTTGTGAAACAATTGTGATGCTATGGTCAGCCCACAGCTGGAAGTGACAAATCCTCCGTACTAGACAGAGCCCACAAGTCTCTGGATTCATAAAGAAACCTTCTCCTTTCCATTACATGGCTACGCAAAGGCCTGTTAGATCAGACAGATGCCATACTCCAATGAACGTATATACATTTTCTTGTCTGTTGACACTGTTGTGAAGTTCGCTTAGAACTGTAGTGAAACTACATGGTAGAGTTTTGAAGCCAACATCAGAGTACAACATAAATGTCTCTATATAAGAAGAGTTGCTGGGCATGTTTAGGGATGTTCAGAAGGTTTAACGTGAAATGGATTTTCACTGGAAAAACATTAGTTCATTTTTAAATAACTATTTTATAACATACTAATATTTTTTAAATTTCTTTTGAAACCTAGAATGAATGGAAATTTAACTGACCATCAGAGGGCAAACTGAGCATAGATTTTCCTTCACATTTATACCTACGGCCTGGGACCAGAGGGTTTGCAGGTTTTTGCTTCTGCAGTAGGATCTTTAAAGATCCTAGTCCAAGAGCCATTTTCTGTTTTCATACACAGTCCTTTTTAAACCCCCCCATTAGACAAACAATGTTAACAATCAATAGCACAAGAGTTAGTTCAATTTCCATTTCCTGCACTTAAAAAGTTTAGAGACCTAGCAAAGCTTGCAATATAAAGTGGGGTCCACTACTCTTATGCAGAGATTTGTCTGGAGCACCCCTAACACTGGCTGTCTTTAATTGTGCCAGGCATCATAGCCGCTCGTTAGGCACGCAAGGTATAGGAGCACTACTATCTGCAAATGTTTCCAGCTAAATGGAAGCAGGAGACTTGCTGTGCAAAAACATCATCATTGACACTCACAAAACAGATAGCAATGTTTTACTGTTTGCATTACTTGGACAACTCCACGTACACGTTTGATCAACATAAGCTACAACCACACGTTACACATCAGAAGTCACAGCTAACACAAGTTTGATTTCACATGCGTTTACTGTGCAACTGAAAAGCACTTCAGCAACTCCTGTCTACAGTTCACAGTTGCAGTCCACCACACAATCACACATTAATCATCACGCTTGCACACCATTTCATAGATGCCTTAAGGTTTGCGCGATAATTCACACCTAATTATAATTTGGAGTCAAATTTTTGAGGGTTATTTCTAATCAACACTTACAGCGCATCATGAGTTGCAAAAGACTTTCTGAGTCACTATCAGTATCGTGTCCTTACTTGCCACACAGTGAAACAGTGTCTTTACAATATCTGCTTTGCTGACTTGACCTGACTTATTCAAGCACATTTTGCCTCTGTCCCATCTGTTCTGGCAAGAAAGGAGTGATCCTTTCTGATGGCTAAGCCAAGAATTAAGATCTGGTGACAGCTCAAAGTTTCATGCTGTGAGAATATACCCTCTTTCCTGACTTAGGAAAACATTTATGAAATGTTTATCCCACAGCAGATAGACACTGGCCTGTTAGCAATGTTTCTCTTGCTACACATTTTAGAGACAAGTAACTGTACCACTGCACCTTACTCAAACAGAAGGCAGCACCTACAGGGTCTTTCACCCTTTTTCACATCTGTGCCTGGAAGATATATGGCAATGCAGTTTTACAGTATTATGGTAGAACTCGGTAGAGTCTTTATGCTAAGAGTGAATCCTACGTCTAAATCACATGGATCGCTCGCTCTCTACGTATATCTCTGTTATACCTTTGTTGTAACCAACAGGGGTGATGGGTAAGCATAAAACGAGGAACATTTTGGCTCCCTACATTGTAGTTGTATTGTACGCAGCAGAATAAGAACACCACAGCAACTTTTTTCTTTCATTGTTGATTCTTGATTATACCAGAAACACAGTAAGTTCAAAACTAAATGTGGGTTAGGCTGAAAATATTTCCAGAATCAACATTAAAGCTCGTACTTTAATCTTAGTTATCATGTGCCATTTTTCAGGGTCAAAAAAAAGACAGGATTGCAAACTCCTTCCTATTTAAAAGAGCTGAAGCTCATATTTTCCTCTCCAAATGCTCAAAAAAAGCAGGTCATACCATACGGTAGGACAAGTCTTTCATGATTTACGTGTTAAGATGCTGCCTTATGTATTTGCATACTCAAATGATCATCAGAAAACACTTTTTCCTTGGCATTTTTAATGTAATTGAAAGACACCTATGGTACTCTAACATGTTGACGATAAGAAGCGAACATAGTGTTATCCTGGGAGGGAAAGATAGATTTTCAACAACCCGTTCGTCAGAAGTATTTGATCCAGGCATGACAGCAAGGTGTGACACCATCTGTCCGTCACCTTGGCTGTCAATGATAATGAAATTTAGTTGTTTATAAACATTTCTTCTGTTTTGTTAGAAAACCCCAAAGTTTTTGTATTTAAGTAGTCAAAATAAAATATGGCTCATTTCATTGGGCTGCGTGTATTTATGCTTTGTTCAGTGACCAGAACAAATCAATTATTTGTGCAGACACAATGATGTTCATACTGTTGAAAGCAGGCTGTCATATGGATACAATAAAGCAACTATTGCCAACCTTGTCATGAACAAGTCATTTCACAAATTCTTCGGTGGCCTGTCCTGACTTCTCCATGCATAAGCACTGTTGTATTCAGCTGCTTTTAATTCACTGCCCCCCCAGTCATATTCTCCATGATTAAACATTCACATCATTGCTTGCTTTCTAGTTCTTGGTCATTTCTATCACTATCCTATGGCACTTACTGCTTTTACAACAGGTGGCAGAAGATGTCTCTCCCCTGACTGCCCTCCTTGTCCTTATTTCATATCCTGCTTCTCAACTGTGCACACATTGTCCCCCTGAAACCCACCCTTCTGGTACATCTCTCTTTGCCAGGGAGATCGCAATATCCTTGCATCTTATTTGCTACTTTGTTGTATCAAAAATAGACATAAATCACTTCACTCAAAAAATCCAAACAGTTGGCAGAACAGCAGCTCTCCTCCATGTAGTCCTGCTGCAAACTGCCTCTAGAGCAGCTACGTGGTTCCATTGGTACAGTACCATCCGTTTATCTGACTATAATACAGCAATCATCTTTCATACTTATCATAGAATCATAGATCCATTCTTGGTGATCATTCCATTTGACTAAAGCTTCTGGCAAAAGGAAGCAACACAAAGGCAGGATGCAGCCAATTAGTTTCCAAATGTGAACTAGGCTGGAGAGGAATCTGAAGAAATGCTCTTGAGCCTTATTTTTAGCAGGGGAAAAACAAGAGAAACAGGTTTACTGCAGAAAGAAAGCACTGAAGCAGAAACAGAACCCTACTCCTAAATCTCCTTGTGATTTTTTACCACTAGATGGTGCTTTCAAAAATAATCAAACAAAAGTCAAAATACCAGCCAAGGTCAACATGCCACTATGGAGAGAGAAGAAAAAAAAAAAAAAAAAAAGAGATG
>VZTL01012675.1:0-12070 GCA_013400535.1 Scopus umbretta
TTACCCCTAACAATCACACCACACATATGAAACTAGTTTCATAAAAGAAATTATATTCATCTCATTGCATTTTGTTGCATGTCTAACTTCAGGATAGACAAATTTTCTCTTTTCAGTAAAGACAGCCATTCTTATTATGCTTTTTTTTTTAATCAGGAGTATTTCTGGTTATTCTCCTAAGGATAGGGGTTTTTTGTATGAATGCTTTTCACTTGCTGCATTCATGAGTTCCTAGGACATGCAACTCTAAAGAAGAAAATGGTAAATATAGACTATTCAATGGCAATTAATAATAGTGTATCTGAATCATTAGAAATGGTCTCTCATGAATGTGCATAGGTTTTTTTCAGACTGTGTATCTGACCTACTTCGAAAATTTCTGATAGAGACTTATGTACAAATATTTGTATTTATCCACTATAACTCTAGAAAGGTTAACTTTATCAGATGTTTTCTGAATCCAAAGCACAGGCACAATGTAACTTTTCCTGTACCCCTATGAAGTAATTGAACAGCTGTTAACTTCATGATTCAGACAAGTGGGAGTGTACCCAGTGTGTGGCCAGGTGTTGGGGAATCTGTGGACTCCAGGTGCATATTAACATGAGTATGATTTAGGACAGGTCCAACAGAACCTTGATTAACACTGATCACAGTAAGAAAACTTTCAGACAGCATGTCCCCCTCTGCTCCCCTGTTCTTTCCCAAGTGATTGAGAGACCCAACCTATACGCTGTTTCACAAAAAGAGGTGAGGAAAATAAATCATTTCAATGTTAGCAAAGTGAGGTCTTTACAAAATGCTCCTTCATTTAAAAAGCACTAAGGCATAAGGACAACCAGTAATATCTAGAAATTGATTTCTCACCTCTGTCTTACACTCCTTTTCAGTTATATTCAGAATACCTAGTGGCAGCATTAAGTGCATATCCCACTTTCAGAAAGCAAAGCTAACATTATCCCTGAGTTCACCATGATATTATAGTTCCCTATATAGATAGAAGCAGATCCAAGGAGGAGAAATAAAAAAGGCTACTAGAATTCCTTGTGATTTCAACTGAAAAGCCAGCTCCACAGCTCCTTCTATGTGGTATTTTTCATTGCTATTGCCCAGTCTAGCCCACTGTACATCACCTTTACATTTCTGTTCCCTTCCTCTCCAACCACCTCACCCAGCTCCCTTGGAGAGTATGTTCAATATTCTCTTTGCAGAAACAGTGACTCCAGAAACTTCAGCATAATTCCAGTGTGTTGCTACACTACAGGAAAATACCCATACCTTAATAGTGAAAACCTCTGTGTTTTTCAGACAATGATTTAGGAACAGCATGCAAGACTACAATTCTTGTTTACTGGTAATACCAGAACATTCTCAAATAAGAACCCAGAGCAATATGCTTATACACTTTACTGTGAGGAAGGAGATTAACTAGATGACCTCTAACATAATTTCAAAATATACTTTCTATTATTTATTGCCTATCCTTACCTCACTCCCCCTAGGAGACGCTTGCCTTTCCCCAGGACACATTAATTAAATGCATCGGATTCCCACAGAACAAACGGGTCAGCTGCAACACGTGCAACTTAATCACACTCATCAAGCCACAATTTCAGGGAAACCTTCTGAATTGCAAACAGTATTCAAAAGCATAAAAACCTGTCTGCAAGTGGCAGGGCATGTCAAGCATCCAAGCTTATAGCTTGAACGAAGATATTTTTTTGTTAGAGTTGGTAAATTTGGCATTTTACTGAATGTGCCCCTTCCCTAAAACTTCAGGTTATTTTCTGCTAGAGATTATAGTGACCATTTGATGTTGACTATGAATTCTAGCTTTAGTAAGGCACCAGGATTAAAATGTGTAAATATGCATAACAATTCCCTCCATACACCCTGGTCAACAATGCTCCATGCATTAGCAGAGTTTACCTATGGGAGATATACTGTATGTTGTTTGGGTTTTTTTCCAACATACTAACCTCCCCCTCCAGTAAAATGTTTTCCTGGCAAATATAGAACATGGAAAACAAAATCCATGGCTCACAGTACTGGGTAAAAATTGTATAGATAATTTGCTGAGATGCTTGTCCCTTCAGTTCAGTCTTCCCAATTTCAGAAAGCCCTTTACCTGTAGTCACATTCTTAATAATCCAACTATATGTACCCTCACCCACACAAATAAATCTTTTACTCAAAGAGAAAGATGTGGAGAAACAAAACAGAGCATTAAAACACCCACTATCATCTTCCCTCCAACATGGGAATTCTCAGTAAGAGGAAGTCCCAGCCCCAAATTCCTTTTCAGCTCTCAATGCCTTGAGACCTCAAACCATGGCATAAGAGAAAGCTTCTTCAGCTACTAGCTCTCTCAAGCTGTACCAATCTCTGTTGCAGCTATTCAGAAAAAGGGGCTACTGAAAGGTACATATTGCTGGATATTTTATTTTAAAGAAAATAAAGCAGAGACAAAAATATAGGAAATGATTCACAAAATAAAAACTGTTGCATGCCCTTAAAGTTTCAAAATCCTAGAAAGCTAGAAAATAAAATTTATGTTGGGTTAAGAATTTTCAGCACTTTCCTCATGTATAGATACAATGCCAAATCTCTTAATTTTATATTCACAAATTATTCTCACCAACCTACCCTCTTACAAGGGTAATCTCTCATTCAGTGCTCAGTCAGAAGTCTGCCATTTCTCCACATTATAGAAACTTATTTTAGAGTTTAAATATTTTGTTTGTATGTATCTGACCTGTGGATCTGGAAAGGGAAGAGCTAATGATGATCATTATTCTATTATAACTTGTTTCTTTAACATGTGGTCTATGGCCCATTTAAAAAAGAAAAAATCTGTAAATGGTGAAATGCTATTAAAATCATAATATGGCTTTATCTTGAAGTCAGTATTTTCCCAGTATTTGTGTTATTTACCCCAGAATGCTTGTCTCAGTAAAATTTTTTGCTTGCAAATTAATATAAAGCACTTTCTTCTACTTCTATAGAATATTGCCTTCCATAGGATGGTAAGCATCATGAAGCTGTGCAGTATTTTCCCTTCCTTTTCCATACAGCACCAATAAAGGTAAAGGTGCAAAATATAGAAAGCATTTTCTTCTTTCTTTCACTCCTCTTAGTCTCTTCTTTGTCGCTTTCTTTCCCAATGTATTTGTGCTGTTACTGAAATTGCCTACAACTTCTGACAAGTTCACCATCATAGTATCACTAATTAAATATGGGCTTAGTCTAAATTCATGTCTTACTCATCCTCAGAACCCAGCAAACATGACATTGTGATTCAGACTGATATCTAATACTGATTGGAGAAGGGCCTTTTACATGGTTAGAAGTAAAATCTGTCTAAAATATCACTGAATAGTGTTAAAGATGAGGATAGTATAAAGAAGTAAAGATATTCTTTTTTTGGGTATTCAGTATCCAGAATTTTTGAAAAAAAAAAATTAACACATTCTTTAGAAATCTCAAAATTATAACATTCTAAACATTGCTATTCACCTTCCGAAATCATCAGGGGAAAGAAGTGAAGGTATGTTCTGTGCTAATTAAAATAAATTAATTCTAAAATGCAAATAAACTGTCACTTTATAGCAGCTTGAGCTCCTAAATACTATTACCTATGGCCAACAGCAACCCCATAATGCTTAACTTTAAAGACTGCAATTTAAGCAAATGAATATAAACATTTTTTTTATTTCCTCATGAAAGGTTCACTAGGTGGAGCTTTAGGTCAAACATCCTTGCAGTTACCTTGAATACTTCATTGTACTAATTTTTGAGATTTGTTTTAATATCCTCAGTTCACCACATCTGTTGCTATAGAATGAGGTGCAGAATCTGCGTTGGCTTTATTTTTTTGTCACTTTATATTCACTGTTTATATAAAAGCATAATTGTTGTGAATGGTTAGAGGATTAAATAGAAAATCACACAAACTATCAACCTAAAAGGACAGCTGCTGCAATTTAATGACATATGCAGACATATCAGATTTGTCACGGTTCACATTTTTCTTAGCTGTGCTATAATGTTTCTGCACTGATAGTTTATTAAATAATAATTCACAAAGTTCATAAAAATGCAAGACATACTTCAGTTATTGATCTGCCTTAATTGTGTACAATAGATGGCTGGATAGACTATAAAAAAAATACAGATTCCAAAGGTCAAATTAAATTTTTTAGTTAACATATGCATATAAAAACATGGCATACACTGCTTTTTCAGGAAAGTCTGAAAATATAAAATTCTTTTTAAATGTATAAGTCCTCAAAATAATAGTCATAAATCAAGGAATAGAAACAAGAGATACACCTTCACGGTGTTTGTTTGTTTGTTTGTTTGTGTTCTCCCCCAAAAGAAATGCTTAGTTTAATATCAACTTTCTATCAAAGGTTAGAAAGCTCCATGCTTTAGGAATTCTACTGATTTTGGGGTGGTTTTTTTTTTGTTTTGTTTTGTTTTATTTCATGGAGTACCCCTAGAGCTAAAAAATGAGAAATAAAAGTTATGTTATCATTCCGTATCTTTCTTATAGTGGTTAACACTGCTATGAACTTGTTCTTCATTCAAAATTCCATTAAACATTTCATTATTGGAAAGTTTCTCTAGCAACAATGCAAAGGAAAATAATATTATCAGGGATATCCAGCTACCATTGAAATAAAAATCTTCCAAACACTCTGAAAAAAAATGAAGGGCCGTGTTGTGTTATCCATGATGCATGAATATCAGTAAATATCCACAACTATTAGTTCACATTTTCCCTTATAAATGTTGTCATTTCATTAGTTGGTTCTTGAAATTTGGCTTCTTAAAACAATCCTTCCCTAACATTTTAGGTCAGGCAATTAGGTAAATGCACTTGCTGGATCTTTTGTCTTTGCTCCTTTTGTTGTTTCCGAAAGATAAGGAAAATCAAGAGAGAACAAAAATCATTTTTCTTTATAAAATGTTTTTTTCACTACTGTGTAAAACTGAGTCCTTGCTGAGTCCTTAGCCTAACTGTTATATATTGTGCTCCTGTCACATGAATCCTCAGAAATAAAAAAGTAACTTATTACTATATTCCTGGAACATGACCTCTTTTCAAAGTAATAAGAACCACTCTACCATACAGAAATTAGTTCTTTTTAAAGTCTCTTCCCAACTCCTCATCAAGTCTCTATGGTTTCTATTATCTGCCTGTTCAGTCAGATGACATTTTTGGTGCACAAATGTAATAGTTGAGAGAAAAGAAAAAATAATAATTAAAAAAATAATAAAAAAAATCATACCTACAGATATTTTGAAGACAGGTGTGTTTGCTTTGCTTGCTCTAGGCTAGATGCACATAAGCCATGCAGCATCTTAGCACAAACACACCACTACACTTGTGTGCTTTAATAAGAACTTGGATGCATTAGATCAAACTCAGCCATGTGTTAAAGTAGTTATTTGGCTTCTAGTCAACTCATAACAAAGGAGGAGTAAGTTTCCATTTTTCTGCATTTAACCTCGTCCTTCATTATTGCCCTGTGGAGCCTTATTTATGGAAAACCATGAACATCCCTAAACAAGTACTTCTTGCACAGTGATGATGCCTCTTAGCTTTTACTATATATTGTGGGGGAAAAAAAGTGAAAAAAAAAAAATCAGTTGACCTTTATTCTTCCTTTGTTCATGCAGGTGTTCAAATCTATACTAAAAATTAATGTGTGGAGATATTTTTAAGGGAGAAAAACTTTGCTAGTGCTGACAGAATAAGTGAAAATCCTAATAAAATAATTTCCTAATGACAAAGGTGGTTAACACTTCACTGAACTGAGTGAAACAATAAAGAACAAGTAAATTTCATTTCCTAGCTAGACATGGCAGCATGCATGCTTAGAGATGAAACTATGTAAACAAGACACCGATGAATGCTGTAGCAGAAAACAACAAGATTGTCCGCACAGTTTTCTGCAGTACTGCATAGTATTGAGAGACAAGATGATGAGAGATGTGATCAAGGTCAGAATAAACCATGAGTGCTGAAGTTTGTAAGTTCTTCATTCCTTTATATTTCATTAAAAAAAAAAAAAATCAAATGAGAAAAAAACCCAAATAATGAGAAAAAACAACCCAACAAATAGCAGGGGAGTCAGGGTTGGTTGGTGTGTTCAGTTTTGTTTTAAGCAGGTCAAGAGTAGTGCACTGCATTGCTTTAATCCTTAGAGCTGAGTGCTCCAGAGCTCACAATGGATCCGCAGGTCCTAGCAGCACCTGGACAAATTGGCACAATAAGGAGGTATGCAGAAACTCCCAGCCCACTATGGACAGCAGTAGCATGATGATCTCAAGTCCCAGAAAAATTACAACTGCTCAAAATAATAATCTTACTAAAAGGCTTAAATACTTCACCTATCATGTGTTCTGTTCTGGATGGGAAGCTCTTCCTCTGTATCTTCTACTCACTATTTCCCAAGACAGATAGCATAAGAGAAAATAGAAATTAATAAAAAAAAAAAAAACAAAACCCTACACACAGTAAATTCAGAAAGCATAGTGGGGGCTGACTTATGAACACAGGTATCCTAATTCTCAGGTGAATGTCTTAGTCACTAGGATATGAAGTCTTACATGCTATGGAATTCCTATGAATCTTGACTTCTTCCATACAGTATCACAACTTTACCAGGACCAGAGGAAAGTAGCCCTCTCAAGCATGAGTGATAAGAGCTGGCAGTTCAGCACTAAGTTAAAAGATGAGGATTTGAATGCTCTCAGGCACTAGAAAATATTGTTCTTTATTTCCCCACTTCTTGTTTGAGACTTAGGTTGCAAAGAGTATGCAAAGAGTATACAAAGCGTGTAGAATTAAAAATTTATTGAATTTCTTTGGTTTAAGCTTCATTTTTTGGTTGTACACTACATTTGATCAGAAAATTGACAACATACAGAAACTTTTAATTCCCTTCTATTATTCAAAGCAAGAAAGAAACCCATTTTTTAAATTAAATTATACTGTTTTGGAAGTGAAATTGAGTACTGTTTGGCACTGTAAACCAAACAAGACTCTCAGTAATTAAGTCACTAGAGGAAGTAAGAATAGGTTGTCCTGGTTTCAGCTTAATTCAGAGTTCATTTTCTTCCTAGTAGCTGCTATAGCACTGTGTTTTGGATTTAGGATGAGAACAATGCTGATAACACCCTGATGTTTTAGTTGTTACTAAGTAGCGTCTACATTAGTCAAGGACTTTTTAGCTTCCCATGCTCTGCCAGGTGCACAAGAAGCTGGGAGGGAACGCAGGCAGGAGTCAGGACAGCTGCCCCAACCTGGCCACAGGGCTATTCCATACCACCTGACATCACGCTCAGTTTAGAAACTGGGGGAGTTGGCCGGGGGGGCAGCGATCGCTGCTCGGGGCCTGGCTGGGCATGGGTCAGCGGGTGGTGAGCAATTCCATTGTGCATCACTTGTTTTGTATATTCTTTTATCATTACTATTATTATTATTTTCTCTTTCTCTCTGCTGTCCTATTAAACTGCCTTTATCTCAACCCATGGGTTTTAGGGTTTTTTTTTCCCAGTTCTCTCCCGCATCCCACCGGGGCAGGGGGAGGGTGAGCGAGTGGCTGTGTGGTGCTTGGTTGCCCATTGGTTTTAAACCACAACATAGGTGAAGAAAGTGAAAGCATAGTTTATAAAAATACATCTGTGATAGATAAAAACATCTAAACCAAGAACAGCCAAGGATTTTTTTACCTCATCTCCTATAAATGAATGAGTTCTCAACACCCATTTTTTTCTCCTTTAAGAGCACCTCTCTAGTAAAAATCACAAAACTCTGGTTGGGATTCAAGTTGTCTTCTCAGGTACAAAACCACATGAATTAAGTGCCTAATAGAGTCCCAGCCAGCTGGGACATTACCTACAAAATTCAGTAGGTGCTGCCATGTAAGAATAGAGACACTTCAGAGGAACAAAAACAACAACCAAACACATGCACACACTGTAAACCATCACTAAACAGTAGATTTACATTTTATTTTTTTTTATTTTATTGCCTTGATTTTAATGCATTGAAAATTCATCTGCATGTTTGAAAAGTAGCTTTGCAGCAAAATTAGAAATCTTTTCTGTGTCTGACTTTTTACCAGTCTTATAAAAGTTTGCATGGGAGGTGATTTGCAGCTAGGTATCCAATAGGTACTTCTCAAACAAAATGACACACAGATGAAATACCAGATGTGTGTAGCAAGGTGAAATACTCCCTAATGTGCTCTCTCTAACCACTGGCCAGACAGACTGACTGAATGGTATCAGGATTAATGAAAATCTGTACAACATACAGAGAGACAGAAAATTTTCTGGTTCATATTCTGAAGATTTGAACTTTCATATAATGACTAATAGCACATATATGTATTTGATATAGAGGAACAAATATATGATCATGACTTTTTAAATGGACCACTGATAAGTTGCCTAAGTATAAAATTAGAACTCTAGGTTGAGATACCCCCCAAGGCTTGTGCTACTAAACATAGATTAGCATTGTGCTAGCATCTGTCTGACCCAAAGGACAATGACGGCAATTGATTGAATACAGGAGGGAATTGATATTTGCTCGTGACTGAGATACTGATAATTGGATGGACTATGAAATGGACAACTTCAAAATTAATCTAATTGAAAGATAAATGTGTTTCAAAAGTAAGGATATAAGTTTTCCAATCAGTTTTTAAACCAAATGGCAAATGCTGTAGTAAGAGAGTATGAGGGCATGTGTTTTAAATCTCTAATTCCATAATTTTTTCTACTCCCTATGAAAGGTTAAGAGCTAAGCACGTCATAAAGGAAGAGTTATTCATGTTTTCATATATTCAGGCTTATTTTAAACTATCCTATTTATTCACATACCATTTCAAATCTGTATATTTGGTTTCCAGCATAGAAACTACCATGAAGAAATAACACTCTAAGGTTTGTTTATAATTTCTCATCCTTTAAATTGAATAATTGAATGCATAATTAATTATGCATTCATATTAAGACAAGACAGGTTTTATAATGCTGCTTATGCCGTAGATTTTTTTTTCTTTCTCTCTTCCCCCCCCCCCCCCTTTATAAAACATCTTTGTTTCACAAGGGGAACATTTGCATTAATACTTAAGTAGCTATACTTAACCAACTTAGCATTTCTTTGGATTGTCTGAAATGATATATTTGAACTAAACAAAATGAAACAACCAAAAAAGTGGCCACAAAACCCTAGACAAAACACGAAGCAACTATAAGGGGTAATTTAGTTAACATTCTATGATTCATAGCAGTTAAAAATATTTGTCCTTCCTAAAAGACAGTTCAAAATCAACATGAGGTTTAGCAAGCTACCTATTTCATTTGTGTTAAAACAATGTAATATTTTTAATCACGGGACAGCTGAGGTCCAAAAGAACCTCTGGAGGTCATCTAGTCCAATCTTCCAGCTCAAAGCAAGGTCGCATAGAGCAGGTTCCTCAGGGGCATGGCCAGTTGAGTTTTGAATATTTCTAAGTATGGAAACTCCATAAACTCTCTTTGAAGTCTATTCCAGTTTTCAATCACTCTCACAGTAAAGAAGTTTTTTATTATGTTTAGGTGGAATTTCCTTTCAATTTGTGCCCATTGTCTCTCATCTTGTCACTGGATACTACGGAGAAGAGTTTGGCTTCATCTTCTTTATTCTGCCCATCAGGTACTTATAATTATTGAGCTCTCTCAGCCTCTCCTCGTATGACAGATGCTCCATTGTTTCTTGTTGGACTTGCTCTAGTATCTCCATGTCTGCATTTTACCAGGGAGTCCAGAACTGGATGTGTCTCACCAGAGCTGGGTAGAGAAGGGTTACCTCCATTGACTGGCTGGCAATGTTCTTCCTAATGCAGCCCAGGAGTTTGTTGGCCTTCTTTCCTGCAAAGTGGCTTGTGTTCAACTTGTTGTCCACTAGCACACGTGTATCCATTTCTGCAAAAGTGTTTTCCAGTCAATCAGTCCCAAGTCTATACTGGGTCATGCCATTATTCCTGCCCAGGTGCAGGGCTTTACATGTGCCTTTGTTGAACTTCATGAGGTGCCTGTCAACCCATTTTGCCAGCCTGTTGAGGTCCCTCTGAATGGGAACATACCCTCTCCTCAAGTCCAGGGCTGGGATCCTGCTATTTTCCTTGTCTCCACTCTTCAGAACCCTGAACTCCATTATCATGGTCATTACTGCTAAGGCTGCCTCTGACTTTCAACTCCACAACCAGTTCTTCCTTGTAGATAAGTGTTAATCAACTCCAGCAGAGCCCCTCCCTTTGCTGGTTCCTCCATCACATATGCCAGGAAGTTATCACCAACTCTTTCCAGAAACCTCCTAGATTGCTTGAGATCTTCTGTTTTGCCCTTCCAGCAGGTATCAGGATGATTAAAGTCTCAGTTGTCTGAAAGAGGCTTCCTCTACTAATTCTTCCAGTTCAAGCAGTCTGTAGCAGACACCCATTGCAACATCACCCACATCCATCTCCCTGTTAATCCTGACCCATAAATTCTCAACTTGTTCATCACCTGTCTCCAGGCAGAGTTCCATACATTTCCATTTCTGTCCCACAAAAAGTGCAATCACTCTCCTTGCCTTCCCAGCCTGTCTCCATCCACCACAGCACTGCAGTCATGTGAGCTATCCCACCACATGTCTGTCATCCCAACAAGATCATGCACCTACATCTGCACATAGGCAAGTTTGTTTTCCTGTTTGTTTCCCACGGTGTGTGCATTAGTATATAGTCATTTCACAGAGGCACCCAGCCACAATGATTTCCCAGAAAAGCTGTTAGAACTTTCACCAAAATACTGTCCTGTAGGCACTTCCTTATTTGTGTGCATTGAGAAGGGCTCCCTTTAGCCTTAGTTTGTTCTTAGGGGCTCTCTCATCCTTGCAACTTGCACCCTCCATTTTCCAAGATGCTTTAACTGATCAACTGCCTCATCTGATTTTTGGGTCAACATGTCCTTCTCCTGTCATTCCTAGTTTAAAATTCTCCACACCATATCAATGCTTGTGCCCTGCTTGGTGAGGTGGATACTGTCTCTTCATAGCAGTCCAGCAGTCCTCAGCCGTCAAAGAGTGTCCTGTGATCCTAAAAGCCAAATCCCTGTTTTTGACACCATCAGTGCAACCTGTTATTAACCCTCAGGATACACTCGCACCCCCACAAGCCCTTCCCCTTCATTTGCAAGGAGCCCATGTCCTCAGTCCTCATCTGCAGAGCCATGTAGTCACTCTTGATATGCTCCAGGTCTCCCCTTGCTGTACCTTTGGTGCCCATGTGGAAGAGCAGTAGGCAGTAATAGCCTTCAGCCTCTCCACAATGTTCTGTATCCAAAACCCAGCAAGCAGCATCCTCCTGATATGACAGGTTGGGACAGTAGACAGGGCCTTTGTCCCTGGTCACAGGGATTCACCCACTACTAATATCTTCCTCTTCCTCCTGCTTCTGCAAGTTATAAACTCAGTGGGCTAAGATGTTTTTCTACACACAGCTCCTAGCCTCCCATCTGCTACCGGCATGCTGAACCTCTTCTGTAGAGGCAAATCTGCAGGTGAAGCATCTTCTGGTGTCAGAAGTCACACACGTCCAGTCTTCACAATCACAGAAGTCTTGATTTCCTGACTTGATAAGCTCAGACTCTGCCCACACCTCCTTCAGCAGAGGTGGGGGGTTGAGACTCCTCTTGTATCTGCAGGGTCTAAAGAGAAGATCCAGTCAATCTTTCTTCTGGTCATCTCTAATGCTGTGGAGGCCTGCTGATATCCTGCAGTAGCTCCTTCACTTGGTGACACAGATCCTTTACCAGCACCCAGCTCTTGCAGGCAAGGAGCTTACCTCTCACTGCCCAAGTTTCAGCACAAATTCCTACATCTATGGATTGCCTCTGTTAGCTGAGAAATCTTGTTAGCTTATTAGTGCTTAGGAAAGAAATCAAGGGTAAGAATGGGATAGTAAGTGGCTTGTATTTCCTTCAGTGGACCAAGACAATTGAAAAAACAAAGGACAAAAAAAAAAAA
>VZTL01012679.1:3165-13934 GCA_013400535.1 Scopus umbretta
GATTTCCTTTAACAGGCCAACAATACAAAACAAAAAATTTACCCTGTAATGCAGCATCTACAAAAAAAAAAACAGTGAAACTCTTTACATAATCACAGGATCATTTCATGGGACATAGCACTCATTTTATGATTCCAGTGACACTTGTTCTTGAAAAGGTGCTCCCTGTAAAGAAGATACATACTGGACCAGGGCAATCTGCTCATAGAGCCAGCAGTAAATTAGAAAGGAGAAGAAAACTTTAACAAACAAACTAACCAAATTCCAGGANGTGACTCTGCCATACTGTGCAACTACAACACACTGTAAATAAACACGCTTTATAGCAATACAGTGCAGAGCAGCATGGAGGTTTAGGGAGAGTCAAGTTGGCTCTTTAATAAGCTTTCTTTTGAATTAAGAGATACAAAACCAGTTCCCCTCTTCACAGAATGCAAGTGATTCATGGGTGCATTTCAGAGTACATGCTGTTGTGTGCACTACTGTACTGCAATTATCCTTGTTTTAAGTTAAAGATCACTTGTTTTACATTAAAATAAAATTTTGTTTAAATTACTCCACAACAGTCCAATATGTAATATAACAGGATTCTCTCATTAAAAGCCAAACTTTCAAAGACAAAATTACAAGCTAAGCAGCAGCATCAACTTGAATGCAAGAAAAATACCATTGTGCATCTCACCTTACTACCACATTTCACGGCTACTGAAGAAAGCCTATCTACTTACACATTTCCTAACATCATCTTTTGCTAATTAGCTGGCAAAATAGAACTATCTGCCTAACAGAAAACAGCTAAACTGAGAAAAGTAAGATTTTACAGAAACAGACATATTGCAAGGAAGAAAATTAATTTGAAAACAGAAATTCAGATTCAGGCTGTACATAATTTATGCAGACTTTTTTCCTCCCCAGTTTACAAATGGCCAAAAGTCAGATTACTTTGTTGTCTACTTTTAAGATCACATCAAATGTGACAGTCCAAACATGTAGCTCCAGGTGCTGTAAAATAAAATTAAATAAGCTAATGAAACCACACTGCACTAGGACTTTTCAGCCAAATAAACCTGCTCAGGCTCAGTCCCAAATGCAGCATATTTGATGATTAGACAGAGTTGGGAGAAGTAAAGCAAATATACTTCACAAGCACAATTAAAAAAAACAAAACCAAACAACCAAAACTTGAAGATACAAAAAGAAAATAATTGTGCTTCAAGACTGCAGTAGAATTACTCAGCGAACCAAGTAGGTTTTTCTCTTGAGAATTAAAAGACTGTGTTAGATATACTGCTTCCTCATCATATCATGGTATAATATATAGCAGTCTGTCTATAGGAAAAGAAAAAGCTTGTAATACCCCATATCATATATAAGGATAGGAAATAATAGTGTAAGTCGTCCTGTAGTTACCAGGAAAGATGTATTACATTTCTACAAGCGCTGACACAAGTAACTACCACTATCTCCACACCGAAAGGTCTGCTTAACTTCTGAACATATACACAATGAGCATCCGCTAATTAACACTTTTGAATTTTACACATTCTGTTTTAAACAGCTGGGAAGTATTAAACACTCAAGCAGCCTTAGGAACTCAATTTCCTGGGAAGCAAGAGTTGGAACCAAACTTACAATGAAGGGCTCTTAGCCGACATACTTTCAAAATGGTCAATTTTTGCAGACTCCCACGCTTGAGGCCTATTATAAAGCTCTACCACCAAGTCTGTGCAAGTAAGCACCCTGGCATTTGTTGAAGAGCCTGTCATTCAAACCTAACCAACCAGGTAGCAAGTTAGAATTAGTATCTTATTTACTAGGAGCTACTAAAGTAATGATACTAAAAGAGTTGCTGCATAAAAGGGAATCACTGTATGTTTGATTCTTTACTAAGACAATGGCACAGCAGTGTAACAAATACAGGGGAAAAAAATAAATAAATCTGTGTTTGTTTACACATCCAGTTCAGACAGGGACATCACTTACTCAAAACCAGAAATTTAAAAATTACCTTCCTCCATAATAGAAAAGAACTCTATAGTATAACTTGGATATGTGTCATGTGCCCTCTGAAACCAATAGTAATAATTTTCAAATTTATGGGAAGAATTTAAATGAACTGCAAGACTGATTGTATATGCAAAAATCTTTACTACTATGATGACAAGATGCCTACAAAGTCCATGCCATAAATATGAGATTTTTTTAATGGGTAAAACAGGACATAGACTGCAAGGATTAGAGTCTCAGATTCTATTACTGCCACCATAAAATCCATCTCTGATTATTTGAACTATGAGCCACCCAAAAGAAATCATACAATTTTATGATCACAAGAGCTAAGAGTGAAGCCACCAGCTCAATCTTCTCTCTGACTATACTTCAAATAATATAAGCAAGCACTGACAACATTTAGACTTTGTCATTCTACTACTATTTTTGGTTTCTGTCTGAATGATCATTAGAAATACTCTAATGAGTGATACAAACACTAAGATTGTGAAAACTGTTCACTACTTCCTTTACATACTTTCCAAACATTGTTTCAAAGTTTCATTTCATCAGCTACCTATGTAGTATCAAGACACTACAGACTGCACTTACTATTCAAAGAACTCATGAAAAGCGCTTTCACAGGCATTAGAATAATGAATAGATTGTTCTTTAGATCCAACATCTACATTCTCAATATGAAAATCTCCTTTTCACTTCTCTATGCATGTGAAATTAACATTAAAAATAGAAGTTAACTTTAACAAATGTCTTGTTGAAATTGTACGACTTTTAATCTTGTGAAAGCTGCATGATGCCTATTTTTACTTAAGGTAAAAACAAACAAAACCCAGACAACCTGGCAACCCATTTATGATTAATTCTTCTGTAAATACTTATTTACTATGGGCTGAAAAGTTGAAAGGCCATTAAAAAGGCCACTAAAACAAGCTCTCACTTGCAATAGGCTTTAAAGAAAAAACAAAAAAAAAAACCCAAACAAAACAAACCAACAGAACACACCTGGCCAGGTAAGTGTTGGTGGTCACTATGCTGTGAATGTCAATCCTTGAGAGGATTACGATTCTACTAAATACTGAGTCTTGGCCCAGCCATTGTCTATGTGTGCTTCACATCACAAAGCAACACCTAGAAGATCATTTCACACTGGGCAAAAATGTCTGGTCCAGGCAGCTGTTCCACACAGCAATGTTAAAGGGCCAAAGAAATCCCTGCTTCTCACCAGGAAGGTCCCACGGTGCCACCACAGAGAGCCACTCATGAAAGGCAGAGGGGAAAGAAATTATCACACAAGAGACAAATCCACCATCCTCTGCAAAAAGATTTTTTCAAAATCCACCACTGAAGTCTCTACAGTAGCCACTGTCTTGGAAATTAGGATTTCTACCTGCTTAGTGCTTAAACCCAGATCCCAAGCATGAAGATTTGTCCCTATGTAAACAACAGAAAATCTTCCTAACAGCAAGACCGTTAAAGTTTTGGAAATCTAGGAGCTACTTCCGTTTAGATACATAATGGGTGAAAACACTTTGTCAAGGTAATACCCTGCTCTGTATCATCTGTCCTTGCTGGTGGCCACAACTGAAGCTGCTCAACCACCCATATTTGTTCCCTCTTGTAGCCATCCTAGACCACGCTAAAGTCAAGTATCTCTTTCCAGATCTCTTATGGTTCCTTCAATGATGGCAGGTTTGGAGTTAGTACACTACTGTTCCTGGACAAATTCTTGAACCCTCTGTAGCTCCCTTTCTCTCCTCACCCACGGACCACTTCTTCCAGCACCTACAGCAGGGTAGGCAGACCTCTCCAGAATGTGAGACAATTTATGACAAAATGTCATCTCAAGAACACAGACTTGACAGAACATGATTCAATCTAGACTGTGAAGTTATTAAAATAACACAGTAATTATTCAAATGTAGTATTACTGCATATATAATTATACTGACAATTAAATTTTTATTTGATCAAAACAGAAGTGCATGCACTTGAATTTGTCTCCCAACATAATTCATTTTACTATAATGGGGCAATTGTCTTATTTTAATATATACAGAAGCTTCTAATAGCAAATCACAGCTCCTTTTTAATAATTGAAGCCCAGCTTAACATTCCTTGCTACATAATACCAGCAAAGGTTCTAAAACCAACCAATGAGGTAGTATTTTCCCCTCCCTGCTGACAGTTAGCATTGACACAGATTCAAGCATGAAGCATTTTAAGCTGGCTTACCTCAGATTCATCAGTTGATTCCTCATTAGACCTGGCTTCCTGAAAATGACACAAAGAACAATGGGATAATTAGCTAAGCGCGTACATAACTGAGCAGTATTTCCCCTTTTAAAGTATTTTTTTATGCTTTATTATGAGACAGAATACAAAGCGGAAGCAACTCAAAGTCCAGCATTTCCATTCTTTCATACCCAACTTCTGCTTGCACTTGCAATCTAGGGCCACACTGACACTCAGTGGCACCAGTTGACTGTGATACTACAGCCAGTTACCCTAAAAGAGAGAATGATTGGATCATCCGAGAATTTGCTCCTGTGAAAGTTTCCCTCCTTGCAGAAGAAGCAGCAAGTCTTCTGAAGCAACTGCCCATGTCTTGACTTGCAAGGCAGAACAGCATTCTCAAGTTATCCACAAACTAACTTTGGCATTCAACTGTTAACATAGGCTTATTTTAAACTTAAATAATTCCAAACTGCCTTTTCCACAGAAATCCAGCACTTCATGACTTTCTCCTTCCCATCCCGTATCAGTGCAAGCCATGTGGCTTTCTCTTGCCTTTGAAGCAACTGTACCTTTAAAACATCTCTCCCTGGCAAGACAATGATTCTCGCTGTCCTACAGAAAAAATTTTGTAAGTCAACTCCTGCTAATCTCTCACCTGTCCACTGAGAAAATCTGCTGATACAATGCCTCCTCAAAAAGGTCAGCAAAATGAAGATTTACTTAACGTATTTATCGTTATCAACAGCAATAAAAGGTTACAACTAATACGCTGACAGTGAATGTAAGGATTTTAACAACAAAATATGATATAAACAAAGAACAAGCAAGAGAGAAGGCAGCATTTCAAATCTTATGAAGTAGTATTTGGACAGCAAGACAAATAGGTACCGAATTTCACCAGAGAAGACAAAAAAATATACAGTTACCAACAGATGAAGAGAAATGGAAAGGGAAGAAAATTTAATGCACTGACAACCAGTGTCATTTTTTGTTTCACATTTATTTATCTTCCATGTTTATAAAATGCGCTGATTGTGACCTCTAGGCAAAAAGCAAAAGCCTCATTTGCATTAGTGGTGGTTCTCTTTTAGTGACCATCACAACAGACTAGATACACAGACGGGGGAGAAGAAAAGCAGCATTTCTATTTGCTACTTGAAACTCAGTGCAAGGTGTTACCATGATTACTGCCACCTGTTTCCTTCATTTTACTTGCTACAGCCAAGTCCACCTCTAGAACATGCATCCCATAGAAGGGTTATCTTTGTCATCTATATTCATGGCATGAGTTAGGAAATTGCAAGTAGAAAGAACATGGGAGTCAAAGGAAGATGAAGAGGGAGTAAAATCCTGGCAACCTTTCAAGCTTAGGTTTGACTTTGCAAGTACAACTGTCCGTCAGTCTCAAGGGCTCTACTCACAGATGCAGTTACCTTTCAGGAAATAACAATTTTATTACATATCAACTTAATGCATCTTAAATTCTACTTGACAATAACCAAATGAGGACAGAACTAAAATATTGTCGTGTAACACTGTCAGCCTTTTGGACAAGCTAGAGCAACACAGGAAGTCCAGTGCAAAATATCACCAGATTCCTAATTAGAAAACCTGCCTTTCTCTCCTGAATACCAAGAGTTGCCTACTCAGCTCCTTTATAAATCAAAACTACTAGCACTACCATTTCAATACAATTCACACAGTTTGTATTAAAAGGAGAATTTGTTTTATAAAAAAACATAATTCTCTTCTCCTAAACAAAATAAGCAAGTACAGCAACTGACATTTTTTCTGGTACACATGAGTCTTTCTAGTGCCGCTACACTGCTTACATTTTTTTCCCCCCATAGTTCTAATTGCTTTGGCTATTCAGGAGAACACAAATGTAGGGAAAGAAAGTGATGAGAATCTGTTTTGATTTGGGACATGTACCCTGGCATCCCTACTGTATTCACAAGCCACTGCAACTGCAGCTACTACATTTCATAAACAGCATACAAATACAGGCCGTTATGTTTTACTGCAGAAAATAACATGCAAAAATTTAGAGAGTCTCGGCTTAGAAAAGAAATGCAGAAACCATATTTGTGCCCTGACCAGAACTTATGTAAGGGTGCTTAGAATTGCACTTACTTATTAACTCACTTTGCTAGCAACTTACTATGAAAAGCTTTTTGCATGAGTTCTCCCACTCACACAGGCAAACTGGAAGAAGGGCAAACTGCAGTTATGACTGCCCTGGGTTTTTGTTAGGTTCCTCTCCCCTCCAAATGCACGAACCGAGAGGATTATCCCCCACTTCTACTTTTTAAAAGCCTCGCAACTGTGAAAAAGAAATCCTTCAACAGGGATTTGAAGATGACTGGAATCCCAAATCATGTAGGAATAGCTGTCATTAGTAGGTATCAGACTGTAGGGGAAAATCAGCTGTACACTTAAGCCAGCTGGCAAATGCTGTTGCTCAAGTAGCCTTGGAACAGAGAAAGGGAATACGGATGAGGAAGCCACAGAAATGTGAAGTACTCTCTCACCATTATGATCTCCCCCTTAGCAGATCCAACACAACTTCTCAATGAAGTCTTAAACTGGCTTTCCAATATGATGGATATAGGGTTTTCCCTGCCCTGCCTTCACAAACATGAGATGCTATCCACTATATGTTTAGGCCCATAACTTAAAGCTGCTGTGAAGGGAAAACCATGAAACTTGGGTTTCAAAGAAACTGCCACCACTCACCTATACGCACAACATACATATCCCTTTCGGTAGGGGTGCGCGCGCTCACCGCAGGAAATAAACTGAAATCAATAAGGTAACTTTCCTATCACAGTCTAAAGAGAGCAAAACAAAGGCTGCCTTAATCTCTTACATTACTCGAGAAGATAAGACGACTTGTCAGAGTTGGTTTTATCCTGATAACGCTTTCAAATGCTGCCATAGCTAAAAACTCACCACACCAGGGGATGAAGCCTCCCCCAAAGAAGCCAGCCCCTCCCAACAAGACCCCTGACAGCTGGAAAGGTGGAAACCAGACACCAATCTCCAATTAAGGCCAATTCCCTTGAGGCAATTCTAAGACTTTTCCCACCCTTAGGCACTCGAGACAAACATCACACAGCGTAGCTGTGTGTCAGTGTCCTGGCTCAGCAAAGAAACACTAAGAAAATATCTGAAAGGACTGGGAACTTCATTTACTTGCTTTTATTTTATCTCTCTCTCGGGAAGGAGCGCTCTAGGCAGGGGGAGCTTTAGGAGGACGGACGCTTCAGGGAGCCACGGGTCGCAAGCACCGAACTCCTCAATTTTTGCCTCAGGAGAAAATGGCCCTGTGGAGGTGAACTTGCTCACGTCTTCTGCACCACTTGCTACACGACAGCTTCTCAACTACTTCAGACGGACCCTTCAGCTCGTTAATCTTGGCTCTACAGCTGCATTTCTGAAACCCCTCCCTCCCACCCCAGCCCCCCAGGCTCCCGCATCGGGTGTTATCTAAAAAGCGGAGCCCTTCACGACTTGCGCCGCCTCCCCTGGCCGTCTGTCAGGCTTCTTCAGACAAAAGCCGACGGGTTGCTCCGGGCAGCCCCGTCAGCGCAGCGCGGTGGGGGAGAGGAGGCCTCGCCCCGCCGCCTCCATCTCCTCCGCCCCGGCGCAGCGAGGCTCCAAGCGCCGCTCCCGCCCCGCCGCCGGCCCTCGCACCCCGCGCAGGGCTGGCTGAGGCCCGCTCCCCCGCCTCGCACCCCCCCCTGTCCCTTCGCCCCTCTGCTCCCCAGGGCCGCCCCGGCCCCGCGCCCCCTCCGACGGGGCAGTGCCCTCACGGCCTCTACCTTCTCCTCGGCTTCCGCCATAGCGCGGTGGAGCGAGCCGTCATGTGAGGGGCAGGAAGCCGGCGAGGGCGGAGGCACCCTGGGAAATGTAGTTTCAGAGGAGGGTGTGTTTTCTTCCTTCCCCCTTTTTCCTTCTTCCTTATTGCTGTTGGTGGTGATTTTGGGGGTACGGTGGAGTTGCCTTACGACCTACACCAAAGGCGGGGCTGGCCCAACAGGGACAAGAATGTCGCTGTGCGGTTTTCCTTCTGCCTTCCTTAGCTGCAAGCTTTTTTAAGCTGAATTCCTTCGATTCCTTCAGGGAGACCTTTGTACACCCAGCTGCCATGAGGCGGAAGGCAGCCACCACGGTAAATGATGAGATGGCCTCTGGTTTGCGGTGGTTTGGGTGTAGTCGAAGCTGAGAGCCGCTTGCAGCGTGTCTGTGCCCGCTGCCATGCTGCGCGCTGTGGTGACTGATTTTTGAAGGGATGTACTAAAGATAATAGGCACCAGGATATCTACAATGAGGAGCAGAAGGCCAAGAGCACTCTAAAACAACAAACATAGACTCATAGAACTATTAAAGTTGGAAAAGACCTCTGAGATCATCTATAGTCCAACTGTCAACCCAAAACACCATGTCTACTAAACCATGTACTGGAGTGTCACATCCACACGTTTTTTGAACACCACCTCCCTGGGCAGCCTGTTCCAATGCCTCACCACTCTTTCAGTAAAGAAATGTTTCCTAATATCCAATCTAAACCTCCCTTGGCACAACTTGAGGCCATTACCCCTTGTCCTATCGCTGGTTACTTGGGTAAAGAGACCAACACCCTCCTCACTGCACCCTCCTTTCAGGAAGTTGTAGAGAGCGATCAGGTCTCCCCTCAGCCTCCTCTTCTCCAAACTGAACAACCCCAGTTCCCTCAGCCGCTCCTCATAAGGCTTGTTCTCCAGGCCCTTCACCAGCTTCGTTGCCCTTCTCTGGACACGCTCCAGCACCTCAATGTCCTTCTTGTAGCGAGGGGCCCAAAACTGAACACAGTACTTGAGGTGCAGCCTCACCAGTGCCGAGTACAGGGGCACTATCACTTCCCTGTCAAAACTCCCCTTTACTCCTCTTTTACTAGTCAGCAAGAACTACTAATCAGCGTCCCCTAAGTGAGCCAGCTAATTCCAATACGAAAACCACACCTCTGTTGGAAGAGCTACCCACCTCCAAAGGGAAACCCCTACCCACTGAGCATGCATAGTGATTTTAAAGGGAGCTCTGTCTTTAAATCGAAGTGAAAGTAGAATTAACCAACAGACTAACAAGTAGGTGTCAAAGCAGAAGTAGAAATAATGAATGACAAACAAGCAGGTGTTACCAGTAGGCATAGTGACTTTGTTTAATTGTATAAATATGGGAAGCAAAGATAACTGAGTGTACTAGCTTTGTGGAGTTACCACCTAGCACCCATCTCAGCACAGAAATGGAATAAAGCAAATATCTCGACTCAGTGTGTGAACTGATTCTTGCATATTGGGTAAAAAAAACAACACATCTTTGGGACAACAACCTGACTGCCAGTTCTCCAGAGCAAGGGTCATTTATTGGCGTCCATCTGAGCAGCACTTGGTCGAGCACAGCTTCAGTTTCCATTAGATCCTCTGGTAAGACATGTAGCAGCCACAGTTCCCTCTGTACTTTTTACTTAATTTGTCAATATTGAAATTGCCCACACATGCTTCAGTGTCAGGAGAAGGATATTGGAAAGCCTAAATATCTTTCTACAATTCTAGGAGCTGCTGCATTTTCTCTTTTAAAACAAGACCTGAATGCTTTGCTTGAACCCAAATTACATTCTTTAGATGTTAAAAATATAACCAAAGCTAAAAAGCAATAGGCAGTATTTTTTATCACTCAGGGTTCGCCAGTGGAGCTATTCCAAAACTAAGGTGGAGCTACAGTCACTACCCAGTTGCTACTCTTGGGATCAAAGGCAAGAATTTTAAAATGTGCAGGTTAACTTCAGCAATAAAAGAGAAATCTTGGAATACTGTACTGGAGCTGGGTGACCATAAGGCCATACAATGAATGTTAGTTGCAGAGAGTATTAGCTGGGATACGAAAATCAGGTATATCTTTGCATACCTTTAGGAATTAATACAGAGAATTTCAACTGAGAAGAGATACAACTGTCCTTTACAACACTGAGAGGTTGACATTGAGGTGAGAGACAGCTATCTAAGTTTAACAGTGTCAGTACAAGAACATACAACTATCATGAATATGTTTCATTTGCAAATGACATTATATAAGAAAACCTCACCTGGTAGATTCCCATGTGTCAGACAAGTGTGGACCACGGAAGAACATTACTGGCAAGAAATTTAACTGATTTCAAGATGAGACTTAATAAACTTATATAAGAGACTGTAAGAGATGTTTGCTGACAGCTATGATATGAGAGAACTCATTCCAGTCACATTCTGAACTTCCTGAATCTTAGTCCTGGTCAAATCCTGGTCAAATCAATGAAAAGAGTATCACTGCTGTCAATGGAGCCAGGATTTGTCCTGTAATAGGTAATGCACAAGCTATCTTACCTGGTACTTGAAGACTGTGTGCATCTAGTGAAAGGAAACTTTGCCTGATGCCTTCTTTTTCCCACCTTCACAGGCAAAAAATCTGCATAGGGGTTTTGGGTTTCAAAGTTGGTTGTTCCCCCC
>VZTL01012679.1:13987-32692 GCA_013400535.1 Scopus umbretta
CACTTTTTAAACTGGAATAAACATTAATAACTGACTTTATAAATGCCAAGAAAAACAGAGTGTAAGGGAAAGGATGGCAGATCTTGTAAACTTTGCTATTATAACAGCTAACGGGGCACATTTGTTACGAACAGAGCAGTCAAGGAACAGCTGTTCTTGTTTTCATTGCACATAGAGTAAGTGGTATAAACAATGTGATTTACTTACAGTGTGCTACTTATTTCTGGCAGAAACGTGCAAAACTAATTTTTTTCTTGTTTAGACTTAAGGTATGAATTCAGTCTGCCATGATTATAGGTTTTTATTGTGTCAGGAAAATTTAGTATGTTGGCATCTGGTTCTGCCACCCCTCCCACACCCACCCTCCAAAACTGCTGAAAGCTATCAAGAAGCAATGACGTCAATGAGTTTTAAAAACTTTCAGCACCTCCTGCAAAGCACTCAGCATGCTACAGACTTGGGCCTGAGAACATCCCAGTCAAACTTTGGAGATAAAAAGCTTAAGGGTAGTTCAGCATAGGCAGAAAATATAGCATTGCGTAAGGGAAGTAAATGTTCTGTCCTAACCTTAAAAACTATTCTGTCTCACTGTCTGGCAGCATGTAGATCTGAAGTTTGGGTTAAGTGAGTTGTACAAGTGGGAGATGTTTGGGATTCCTGGTGAGATTATGAACGCCCTGAATTTTAGGTAGAGCATTTTGGCTCAGATCCATCTGAAGTGATAGGCTGGTTCTACCCTATCATTTAGTTTTAACCTGATTCATCAAAAGTAGCACTCTTCCTGAGTCTTTTTAAAGAAAGATTTTAGCCATACCATGATGCTTTCAATGTTCTTAGTGCCCGCTTTAATGCAGAGCTTCCAGTTGATGGGAATTCTGCAGGACACTTCTAACAGGATGCTGACAACCCCATCCAGCTTTCTAAAATTCAAGTCTGTCAGGAGTTTCTGATTTATCTTTTGCCACAGAAATCAGAAATATCATTGAAACCTGGACCTTGGACAACATTCAGATTCCAAATACTGCTAGAATTTTTATCTCTTGCTTTAACACACTTTCATCCTGACTACTGTGAAACATAACAAGTAGCAAGTATCCATGGTAGAGATTATTGTATTTCAGTCTCCAAGAGCTCTCAGTTGCTTTCAAGTAGGACTGATTCATCCAACAAAATATTCAGCTGGGTTATCTCTTGCCACTCTCGCCACCACTTATTCAGTAAAAAAAAAAAAAAAAAAAGCGGTGCTGTCTGTAAGTTAATAGCATTTAAAAACACTATGCTGGATAAAACATAGCTAATATTGTTGTCAGAACAATAGAAGTTCAAAGGCTTTCCTCTTTCTGTTTGTTTGTTGTAGAAAGAAACTTGCAAAGACTTTTTTTTTCCCTTGCTATCAAAGAATTATTTCTGTGAAGATACTTTCAATTTGTACCACAGCTTCCACAAATATAATCTTGAATATGTTCAGGAACTTCGTACTTAAAAAAAAAGATCCTATTTCTCCTGCTAGCATTATATTATCTTGCAGTTTACTTTTTTCTTCTTAATCCATCTCTAAAATTTATTTATCACATTTCTTCCTGAAATAAATATCAGAACAATGACTATAAAAACCATCTCAATTATAATTTTTTTTAAAAAATCGAATAAATATACTTTAATGACTTGAAGCTAGATAAACCATGCTCATAAATCTGAGCTCATATGAAACCTGCATAGGAAAGTCATTAACACAATTCAATAAATACATTTTGTTAAACATAGTAATATCATATGAGCACCACAGAAACTACCTTCTGTAGGAGCTAAAGATTACCTCTGTGTAATTTGCCATATCACCAAAAAGGCAAGGTAGGAAATGGACGTACACATTACTACTATGTCCCACCGCTGCAGCCTATTGAAATTAAATTTAAATGATCAGCTATTTTCATAAAAATGAGAGCGGTAATAATATCAGAAAGATTATTACAAATTCTTTAAAATAGTTGATCTACATTCCCTGACATTTAAAGACTTTTCCAAATTATAGTGAATTATTTTAAAATCCTTCAGGAATAACATTTCCCTTAGTCTTTTTTCTTCCTCTGACCCCCACTCCCTGTCTGTGTTTCTTCTGCTCCCTTTCTTCATCTCCAATCTCAGGCAATCTTTATTGAAAGATACCTTCTTGTGCTAGGTAGAGCATACAGAGAAGATGAAAAAATGTGAGGAACAGTAAACAACATAAAGCCAGCACAATTATCCATTTATTAAAGATAAACAAGGGCTATATATAAAGGGAGAGGTGGTACAGGAACCTCTTAAAAACCTTATAGTTAAAAATATTAAGGGCCTGGTAAAGAAGGAGCAAGTCTGAAATTGAAAAATTATTATACTATGAGAAAAGTTCATAGATCTATAGATTATGAAGCCAGATGGGAATAGCATTGTGATTTAATCTGAACTCCTCCCTAACATGGGCTATGAGATTTACCTGAATTTATTCCTCTTTGTACCATTTTTTTAAAAGAAAACATACCTTGACATAGCATTTACAATTACACAGAACTCCCTGCACTTCTGATAAGTCATTTCAAGGGGAGCTATACTCACTGCTAGAAAAATAGAGAATGCAAAAGAAATGTCTTACCAGGTCAGAACCGTGGTCCATTTAGTGCTTGTTCCCTGACAGCAGCAATAAGAGATGCTATCTGGGGAGAGCACTTACCCCTAAACTCCACTCCCCTTGCCTTACCCCAGCATCTACTGGCATGGAATTAGGGGTGTTAGAAGGCACATCCCTGCCTGCTCCTTCTCGTATCTGTTAACAAACCTGCCGTTGATGAATTTGTCTCTTTTGGACGTGCTGATGCTGGTTGCCTCCACCATCTCCTGGGGCAGTGAAGCTCAGAAGTCTTCTGCCTGCCACTTAAAGAAGTTCTTTCTTTTTTTCCTGTTTTAAACTGCTCTGCTATGGCTCTCCTACCAGTTTTGATAAGTGCCCCATAGCTCTAATATCACAGGACTTGGTATGTAATGGATTTTCCTTATCCCTATGGCAAATTTAAATTTGTCTTACTTCAGCTTTGAACCACTCCATTATGTCCACTACAGCATTGTCTGTCAGCAACTTTTGAAAGTTCTGTATTAAAAGATTTCTGTTCCCCATGTGAGTACTCGTAGCCTACCATGAAATCACTTCTTAGTTATTTGTTAAGTTAAATAGAAAGATGCTACTGATTCTTTCACAAAAGATGTTTTACATCCTACAAATTTTTGTGACTGTTATCTGCTATACCTCCAATTTGTTACTGTCTTAATTTGTGCCTACTGGGCACAAATTAATTTAACTATTAATTTAACTATTAATTAATTTAACTATTAATGTTAAACTAATGTAAGATACTCACCCCTCTTGCATTTATTGTATTAGGGTGAATACCTCTACCATTTCCAGCTGTCATTCTGGTTTTAGGATTCCTTCTCCTTCCTAATATAATTAGAACACTCATTGTCTTTAATTCTTCTGACATTGACTTCATTTTTTCCTGTTTCCTGTAATATGTATTTTTGTGATTCCTAAGTTTTAATTTACAGTTACTGCCACTGATTTTTTTCTCTTTGAAACAAAATATAAAAATGAAAGTCTATATATAATATATAATATATAATAATGGATGCCTTCACATCTTCCCCAAGGGTATTTTGTGTTTTGGTGTATTGTTGTAGAGTCCTCACTATTCTTTTGAGAGTTCCCACTTCCCATTTATATGTTCCTCCTAGCTGGTTATTCATTAGTTTTATCTTTTTAAAGCAACATTGGTGTTTGTTTCTAGTACGAACTGTATTCCATTGTCAAACATAAATGTAAGTTGAATAATGAGAATTTTCATCAAAGAAAACACTCAGATTTGATCTAATTTAAAATTAATGCATAATGGTTAGAACAGTCTTAAGACACTTTTTGGTCCAAGAGTCTCAAGAACAAACTTAAATTTAATCCCCATGTTCATATTTAGGTTTTGTTAGCTTTTAGCAATTGGACTTCCTTCCTGTGGATTGAGAGCTGCTGTCTATAAGTGAGACCAATTCTTAAAAGAAAATACATATTTAGGTAGGATGCCAAATCTTGACTCTGGGATTTTATAGTTTTATTAACATTTCTGGAATTTGAAATTGAAAATCCAGAATCCCAATTTATAAAACTCCAGTCTAGGTTAAGATAATTTTTACAAAATAGCTGTCTTACAATGTGACTTTAACAGAACTGTTTATCATGTTCATTATGATCAACTGTTTATCATGTATGTTACTGGCATAATGAAGTCCTTGTCATTACTGAATTATTGAGACACTTCTGTCAATATTCTTGTTATAAGTTTGTTGTGGTTTAANCACCAGCAAGACAGTCCTCGTTCCCAAAGTGATTGGTGCAAACTGGATTGAGGCATTGTTTTCTTGTGAGTTTCCAATTTTGAGTACCTGAAATGATTTGAAGATAGTGTTTCTGTCTGTCAGGTGGATGTCTTGCATTATGCTGAGATTTCTCATGTCCAGGAAGGAATGTACAAAGGCACGAAGCCTTCTAGGGTAGCGTTGGAGGACTGTCTCAAGAGGAAGGAGCCATACCTGGTGGCGTCTGTCATGATGTTATCAGTCTATAGCAGACCCTGGAGCAAGCTGTTACAGAGGACAGTAGTTTCCTCACCACAGAGAGGAGCCAGGATGCAAAAAGCCACGTGCACGGTTTTGGTGATCAGGGCAACAGGACACTGGAGATAAAGAGTGAGCCAAGCAGGCAGTGTGGACCCATACACAGAATAATTTTGTGCTCCTGTGGTCTTTCTATATACAGGTGATATTACCCAAGTATTTTGCTATTATTTTCCTTAGGCTGTTACAAATCTGCATGAATCTCAGTAATATACTTCTGCTTTCACGCATACCTGCCACAACTGCTTCCAGATACCGATCACAGGTAATCCAAAGATGAGGGAGTAGTAAGTTTTCCAACAGCTCTGTGCATATTTCCTTTTAAAGAAGACCACCTATTTGAAAAGCATCTTTCCAAATGGCTTACCTAAACTGACGCATCACAAAAGTCTCTCTTTTCCAAATCTTACTCAGTGACATTCTTCTATATTACAGTATCTTCTGTATTACAGTGATACACAGACATACCTCGGATATAATTGGTCTACTTGTATTTTAATCTAAAGAAAAAGGAGGTTTTGGGATACAATAGAACAAAATTAATAGAACATAAGACATTCTTCTTTTAATCTTAAATTTCATGCCTGATGAGGGCTCTTCCATTGTTAAGAGGCATTCATTAAAAGGGTCAGTGGTACAAACATTTGTTCAAGTACCTTAGAGAATAATTTTGCAAAAACAGTGAAGGAACAGATTACTACCTAAATAGCGACATTTTCATCAGATACAATCCTGAAGAAAATGTAATATGGTATATTTATATATATAGTGGATAGATGAGTTGTCACTGGAATATGAAGCTTCTCTATATTTGGCTTGGGCCACCTCACTTGCTGTGTTGTGAAGACACAGTAAATCAGTTTGTTTATGCCGCATCTTCCCACTGTTACAAGATTTGGAGTTCTTTTGGGAGTCTTTTTCACCTGAAACAAAAGTGGTATGCTTTTTGAACTGGTCATATTTTGTATGATTTCAAGGTGAAAAAACTATAGGTTACATGTATTTCCGAAATAACCCTCTCCCTCCACACACCAACAAAAAGCCCCTATAAAGTAATATGTTCAGAAGCAGCTGCTTCTCCCTGCTGCCAGTGAAGTTGATAGGATTTTTATTATTGATTTCAGTAGGAAAAGATTTAGACTAACATATTATGCTTTTGAAAATATCAACCATTATTCTTCACATAATTAATATATAAGAAATAAATATTTTAAATATTGGCATATAGATACAGAAAATTCCATTTTCTTTACAGCTGTGTTGTATCTTGCCTTTGACTCTCAGGAGTCAAATCACCAAAGCCTGGTAAAGCTCCCTCCTATTCCTTTTCTTCACAAGTGTTATTTCTGATAATTATTTTCCCCCACTACTTCTGCTCTTCTCTGTTACTGAAGGTTTTTAATGGAGTCAAAGTTAAAGAGATCATTGGAAAATCTATTTTGTATTTCTAGTGAAAAACACTTTTCTTCTTCTTCTCCTTCTTGACATACACTTAACCTCAAGGAAAAATACTTACCTTTCCACTTACTTAAATAGTGTACATAACGTACAGGAAATGATTGATGAGGTTATCAGAGTTTCTACCTCAGGAATACTGTATGTTTTCCATGCATAATATTCTGGTTATAACCATAGAGCATATTACGCTAACAGTCAGAAGTGAATTTTCAACTTTGCCATCTTTGTATACATATTTTGTAATACTGCTTAACTGAGATCCAGAGAGTGGAAGGAAAGAAAGAACTAAAAATGTGGAAAGGGAGGAGAAGGAACAAAATAAATTAGGCCACAATTAGACTCCTGGCAAGCAGATAGCTACTGATACTGCCATTTAACAGATGTGACATAAAATTCTGATTCCACTAAATTGAATAAGGGATTTGCTGTTCATCAAAAAGGGGTTAAGATTTCACCCAGATGTTCCATATTCCCCTTTAAGCCGAGGACTGAAACATCAATAGGTATGAACACACGAAATTAGAGGCACATTAGCTGGTTATGACAGAAGAAAAAAATGTATTTTCTGATGATGTACAGTTGCCTTCATTCCCAGTTATTCCAGCATAACTGAATCACCTTAATTTGGGTACAGATCCTGCTATTTCATTCATGAGAGAAGTCCAGTTAACTTTCCTGTGGCCCAAAACATTAAATGAAATGTGTAACAAGCCCGTACAGCCCCTCTAACTGCTGCTACCACTACACCAAGATGCTACACTCTTGGAGCAGAGTTGCAGAATGGTTCCTGGCCAGCAGAATAAGCCCTTGATTGTCTCAGTGAACTCCCCTTTCTTTCCAGTTGTGTATGAAATTCACACAAATAATCATTTACATTTCAGACTCTTTTTACACTCACAGGAAACTTAAAAAAAAAAAGGCCTCAGTGGAACTGAAGATCATGCCATTGGTTTATTGCTATCGGGCCTTTCAATCACAACTTCCTGTACCTATGGGATGACTTCTCCATTTACTGAAAGCACAGTCCTCACTGTGTGTTCTGTTTTCTGATGCTCTAATCACAACCTAGCTTAGAAAACAACTCTTAAAACCAGTTGTTTCTTTCCTTACATCTTTAGCTGTGTGTATCATGTTTAGCTGTGCTTCTTTGCACAGTTATGTTTTCCTTGCCATCTCTTCCCATCCTCTTACATGCCCTCAGGATTTGACCCTCGACCACATAGCTGAAATCTGACAGTTCACCCTGGGACAATCCTTGATTATGAAGCAATGTCAGAGTCAAAATCCAGGTCCCAAGGGTCCAAGGTAGTGCCTGTGAGTGGTGCCTGAGGTAATATACAGACTATTTAAGTATCTCCTCTTACCTCCCTCCACCTTGGAGTGGAATACCTTTTTAGTCAAATACATTCTCAGCGAGTTTTATTTTGATGTGGGAAACATACCTAGCTAGCTCTGGTAATGTATCAGCAGATTTCAGCAAATTCAAATGTAAGGCTGTTGTTATGCAAAGGCTGCAGATTTAAAAAATGCTGTACAATCCACCAACCTCTGACATGGAAACAAAACTAATGAAACGGTAACAGTCCTGCTGAAGTCAGTGGTCCCTACTAAGGAAGTGATTCACCTCCAAAAGTTTTAAAGGATATGAGTACTTCATAGAAAAAAAGGCCAGACAGCTTTTATACATAGCATTCCTACACAGCATTCCTACAGTGTGTGGTTATAGTATAAAAATGTTAACAAGATGATTGCTGTTGACAATGGATGTGGATAAATACAGCTGCCACATGGCAATAATAGGATGGTATCCTCCCAAAAAGCCATTTTTTGAATTTGAAAATAATTCTTTCCATTCTTCTCATTCTTTAGCCCCCAAGAAGGTATTTTGTGGATAATAATACTTCTGTGAGCTGTTGGGTCAGATATTGAGGTTCTCTACCCATTGCATGCTAAGTATGCATAGCAGCAGCAGAATGCTAGTCCTCACCTTCCCACTTCATTTTAGTACAGTGCTAAGAAGCAGCCTTAGTTTTATCTGTGCCTGGATTGCTGTCATCAGTGATAGTGACAGGTCACCAGCAACACTTCTCCACAGTGTTCACTGCCAGACCAGAAAATACCCATAGTGCTTGAAAACTGTTATCATCTGTTTGCTTCAGGATCCAAGAGCAGCAATTTCCCGTTTTTCAAGTGGGGAAAGTGAGGCAAAGAGCAATACTAACTCATTTTAAGCAATTCAAAAGGAAAACCTCTGTCTCCTGATTCCCAGCCTTACTCTTTGGCTACAGGACAGCCCTTCCGCCCTTGATGGCCTGCCTCAGGTATTGCCTTTTTTCCATTAAGCAAATATTGATTTTGTTCTCCTGCTTGAAAACAGAATAGAAATAAACATGGCTCTTTTTGGTTACTTCATTGTTTGTGAATCACTTGGGAATAGTATTTATTAGTTAACTGCTGTTGCTCATCCAATGGGCACTCACAACCTTTTTTTCCCATGGTATGTGTTAAACAGCAGCTATTAAGAATGCTTCTCCATGACAAAGTGCCAGGCTTTCCCATTAACTATTTAACATCATCAGCCCCCGACATATAAAACAGATGATATGATTTAGAAGAAACAGGACAGGGGCATTCAAAGATCTTGTTATTTATTTTTTTGAGCATCGGGCTCCTTATTATAATTAGCCATTTGTATTGTGCTGGTGATGATAGCATGCTACTTGTTTTTGAACATAGATGAGAGGATACAATTTCTGTCTGAAAGAACAGACTTCTAAATCAACACAGGATCTCATTTGAATTCCTTCTAATCCCTTGAAGTAGCTGGGATTAGTAAGAGATGGGGAGGATCAAAGGGTGATAGGAAAAGATGCAAGTGAACTGCCATGATGAGAGTTGGTGGTGGCAGGCATAGCGCACTGGATTTTGAAGGTTTACTAATACATCTAGCACTAGTTCTGAGGGATCAGTATACAGATTTCCTCTGTCAAGTGATGTTACTTCAGAGTTTAGTCAGAAGGGGGGCAATATTACTGGAGTAACAAGCCTAACTATTATTTCCTAAGGCAATATTTGTGAGAAAACTTGATTGAGACGGCAGAAGGGGAAAGTCACAGGAGCTGACTGCTATCCTGTGATGTGCCACAGGCTCACTAAATGATAGGAGGAGAATTGTTTCATGATCCTATACCTCAGTTTCCCCATCAATGAAATAGAAGTAATGAAATGTGCTGATTGTTGTGAAGTATTTTGATATCTAGAGATGAAAAGTCCTAAGAACTTGAGGCTCGATCCAAAGCCCTTTGAAGTCCTCAGAAGGCCCTTGATTCAGCTATCTTCATTTGCATTTGCCTTAGTCTGCAAGTCACCCAGCAGTCTCCTGAAATTTGGAAACGTACCACCCAACACATTTCTTAAAGATGGAACAATATATGCTCAAGTAATCATTATCATTATCTTCGACTCTTTGACTATTCAGTTTGAATTTACAAAACAGCAGTGCAATATATGCATTTGGATTATTTGTAATATTTTACAAGATCAAGGTGAAAACTTAGAAGATGGAGAAGGAAAAAACCCAGCATGTTTCCCTGACACCAAAGAACGAACTCTGACAGAAACAAGCTTTTTTTTTTATCTTTCTTCTCTGAAGATAGATGAAAAAGATCAGGAGAAACTATGTCTCATTAGAAGTAAATGCAGTTTGTGGTAGTCCATACTAAATTTACCAGGTCATATCTTCTAAGAAGATATTAGGCACCAAAGGGCAGGTAGTTACATTGCAAAAAAAAAGGCTAAAAGTATTTAAAAGTTGGTGTTTAATTTTTTTCAATATAATAAATGAAGTGGCACAGACTTTCCAGAAGAATTTTAAATCTTTCAGCATGATAGGTAAGGTGAGAGAAGGTTGTAAGACGAATGACAGTTTTGCTCATTATTCAACAAAGCTCACAACAAATGAAATGGGTGCCTTCAGAACATACTTTGTTTTCTTTTTCTGGAGACTAAGCAGCTTCTTTTTGCTAAAAGAGAAATATTAGCTTTATGAAGAAAATATTTTTCCTAATCAATATTTTTTTCACCTCTGGGTTATTACTTCCTCAAATCTCTTTTTAATTTTTTTCCTCAAGATTGGACTATGTACTTTAATGAAAAATCTGCAGAACAGACACATGCTATTGTTCACATTAAAGCTTTCAGCGCTTATTAACTGTGGTGGGGCATTACTTGTCTTCAGCACATTTTTCTGTAACGTATCACGTTCTTGGGATGTATGTGTGTGTATATATATAATTGGGAGCGGAAAGAATTAGCTGTTGGCGAAGCAGAAATATCCACACACTGGTTAAAGTTAAAGATCCAGGAAATACACATTCTGTTTTTGCTATGCCACATATTCCCTACATCTTCTATATGCCACTTAGCTTCTTTCTGCTTCAGCCTAGGCATTAAATGGGATTAATACCATAGGGACATTATGTATCTTTCTTGACCACTTCAGAAGTCTGGTGATTAATGGAAACTGTTACATTTATTTTTATTAAACTTCCTGTGATGAAAAATAATTCAACTCTTCCATTTTCTTATTTTTCTTTACTTGTAGAATAGAAAATATGTGAAGAGTATAAGAAGTGGCTTACATCTAAAAACCATTATTCCAGCTAGTCATTCTCCAGAAGCCTTTCCTCTTCCCCTGCCAGGTCATTATTTTGCATCGCAAAGCAGCTTAAATTCTCAGGAGTACAAAACTCCAGTTTACTTTCATGGTGACTTTGACTGTTTGAGAACTGCTGGAGCTAGCCCAATGCTATTTCTTCTGGAGCCCTCCTTCCAGATCTAATACTAGTCAACGGGTTTGAATGTATACCTTCTAACCAGATGTAGACCATACATCAAAATAGAGCCTTAGATGTTTTATTATTTCTTGAGCTCTGGCCAGAACAGGATGATGAACACTGTGTTTGAAACTGCTGATGCTATTGAAAAACTCTACAATAAAATACCTCTTGCTATCTTTTGTACTTGATTACCAAGCTGAAAGCAAGATTTTATAATAAATGGCAAATCATGATCACTTTCTTTTCTATGTCTGTCAGCTATCTTATTTGGAGAAACCTGGACAACTATTGCCTGATTATTGGGCTCAATTCCAGTATGCTTGTAAAATTTCAGAGTTCTCTCTCATCCCACTCGCACATTATCAAAGTTCTCTGTGCACTCTTCCTCAGCCTCTCAACCCTCTTACAAGCTACCCTCTCTATCCCACATGAGTTTGGGTGCCCAATTTTAATTGAGCCTATATCACAAACTTGATCACTCATGAAAAGGTACATAGAAGCCCAATTCTCACCTCACTTGTAAGCACTTTCAAATTAGAGTCATGTCCTTAACTGTACTGTACCCACTTTTAATTACTAATCAAGCTAAGTCCAGAAAAGTGATTGCAGTAGATTAGAGATTAATATGTAAGTGGGAATACATGATACAGTAGTATGTAGTATCATGAGACTGGACTTCATACTAGACATCCTAGACATTTACATACATATCTGCTATGTAAACATGAGGTTTTTTCTGTTTCTCCTGTTTAATTTTTTTTTTAATTTTATGAGTTTGGGGACTTTTCCAAAGTGAACAACCTTGATTTAAAATATACACATGAATGATATAAGGGTACGTTTCTTTTTGTGAGATCTGAACTGACAGAGGTACAGGGAGAAGTTGCTGGCACTGCAGGGAAGAATGTGACATTTCAACTTTCTATCCAAACTCTTCTACAAGCTGAGGCTGTTCAGACTAGGGGCCAACCCTCTCTACTTCAAATCCTTGTTTCAGAATTGTTTGTGTGTAAGATTCTGGCACTTTTTCATATGTTTAAGAACATGGTCCAATGCTGTTAAAAGTACTAGAAACATTCCCATCAATTTCAATTGATGTTGCATCAGAACAAAAGATAATAAAATACTCAGTGGATTCATTTTTCACTTTACAGGTCCTTAAGGTTACTTTATTTTTTAGAGCTTGAAAAAAATCATCAGGGAGGAAGAAAGCATCTCTAATGTTAATATCAGGGACAGAATAGCTTCTTTAGCAAAATTTACAGTATCGTTCTTGTTCATGGTGTGTTGAACACATCATTGGGTTGAGCAAAGGAAAACTGGTAATGATAGAGATCTTGTTTTCTAAATATATAATTAAATCTGTAGTGGAATCACTTCTCCCAGGCAAGTTAATGGATGAGAAAACATTTAATATAGATATCAGCAGATAGCTTCGTGAATCTCATGCTCCTAAAATTTACAAAAAAATTATAATTCCAGAATCCTGGTTACCATGCTTTCTGTGTCACATGCCAGATTCACTTCTCTGCAATACTGACAAAACAAATTATGTACATCATGGTTAATGGCTCAAAAATTAAGTTTCTGATCTTGTAATAAGCATGGCCTAGGAAATGCAAATGGAAGGCCCTTAGCATTATGAAGGTTAAGGCTCCCAGGGCACTGTGCAGCACTACCCTAGCGAGCCCTGTTTTTTTCTTATATGCTACTTACCCTTCCATTTGTACTGCATAACACATGGTTATGTTAGCCAGGTAGACACAGGTTGCATTATAGCCATGGTCATAATAATTAACAGATAACCTAATGATTATCTTTTTGTCCTGTTTTCCTGCTGCATCGTGCTTGCTGTATTTCTACTCACATAAAGCCTACTACTTCTAGTATCAAACTGATCACAACAATATGTAATAAACACCACTATTATCCTTTGGAAGTTTTCTTCTAAAGCACAAAATCATGTCTGGTTGTGAATGAATGCCTAAGATACAAGCTTACTGAGATTAGCATCTATGTTTTCTCCTAAGACCTTTCTTCCAAGCAAAACAGTGTACAAAGTACGTTACAAGGTCAAGTTCAATAGCACGAAATCTCCAGCCGACAGAGGTGTATAGGATAACTGATACAGGCACATGCTGGAGAATGAGAATCTGCAATGAGTGAACATCCACCTGCAGCTTTTCCCTCTGAAGCGTTAATTCAGGACCACAGGAAGCTTCTGTTGTTTCAGCTTCTCAGGAATTATAGGCTGTTTCTGTGTCTTGGTGGTACATTAAACAGAGACTGAGCAATGCAGATGCATATGAAGAACCTCCTTCCGACATGCTGAGCAGTTAAGGGACATTGGCACCTCACAGAGTTGGGCCTCAGAGGAAGACATCCCTATGGCTTTTCTAAACTTAGATATTTTCTGAAATAGATGTTACAGAACAGCTATTCTAAAAAGCTATCAATATATTTTTTTTCTGAGAAGAAAATTTTGTATGCATAGGAAGTTGAGGAGAAGGGGGTGGGGGAGCTCACTAGCCCAAGAAAAACTTTGTGCTATAGCGAAATGTCTTTCAGTATTTATGTTCTGGTTTAAACATACACAGAAAATCCATGGGTTAGTAGAGCTTCCAGAAGTATTTCTCTTTGCTTTGCTTAGGGCTGAAGGCACAAAACTCCCCCCCCTTTCTGGCTTTCTGGAGCATTCAGTCTGCCTCCTTCCCACCTGAGCTCTCAGCTGCTTCTGACACTTTGGACCCTGTCCTCCACCAGCTTCCAACCAAGGTCTGATAAGTGCAAGGAGGACTATGTTCCAGAGTGACATAATCCAGATGTGTATGCGTATGCCTGAGCATAGAGAAGGTCAGATATGAAAGTCTGGGAAAGTTTGTGCTTTTGCTGATCAAGGACCAAGAATCTCTGCCCTACTTCTATATCATGCCATAGTATTCTTGTTTCTACTTGTTAGTGAAGTAAGACTAGCAAGATGGGTCTTTTCTTTGGGTTTGATCTAAAGTCCACTGAAGTCAATAGAAATAACTCCTATCCAGTTCCACTCTAATGTTTTAACTCGTTAGGTCTTTAACCTAAGTAAAACAAACCCTGAAAACAATTAAATCACGCATTAGATTTCTACCTTTGTGTGACTCCCTTCTGCTTTTCTCCCACTCAAAAATTCCCAATGCAATGGGATGAGGTAGATTTTGAGAATTAATTTTAAAAATTGCATTCTTTTCTCCACCATTGCAAAATGCAATTTAAGCTTTCATGCGTAGAAGTGCTACAATTTACTGAAAGACACTTTTAAAATGCATGCCTCATTTGTTAATTTACTTTAAATACCTTTTCTGGTGCTGTATTACTTTCGCCCTTTCACATTTTAGATTGGAGAGAAGGAACAGATCTGCAGCAATGCTGACTAGCAGAGAGTCTCACTAGAGTAACGTTGCAGTGTAGATGAATTATGAAAACAGATGGTGGCTAATGGCAGCTGAATTAAAAATAATGCCATTATTAATCCAGAGGCATTTCTACAGAACTCTTTACCCATAGATGTCAGTAATTTATAGATAGATTTTTAAACTGAGGACTCTATTTTGCCTTTCAGTTGCAACAAAACCAGAGCACACTCCTGGCAACTGCAGGCAGCAGCCTGTGCTCCATCTGTTGTGCTCTACATCAAGCCGGCTCTGATGGCTTTTGTCAGCAGGTGAGCCGGTGGTATCATATGTTGAATAAAGTATGCTTTGCGGGAGCATAAGTCCTTGCCACACTGCTCAAGAGGCAGAAGGACTTTGGGGAAAGTATTGTTCCCATAAGCCAGAGAAATGCTTTCTCTCCTTTTCAGAAGAACAGGAGACCCATATTCTTTCCCTCATCATTATTCAACAAGCTTAATGAAAAAGGAGTGAGGACACCAAATCTGAGTGAAAAGACTACACTGGTGGGTTGGGTGGCTAACTGGGCACATAGATCTGAACTACCATGAGATGTTGAACTTCTACTGACTTCAGCTTTAGGCTATATCTGTCTACATGCTTACATGGTGATACACTCAAAATCTGTGAAAAATGCTGAAATATTAGCTTTAGTAGCCTGGTGCCAGGTACAAGATTTCTGGACTTGCACTGCTTTGAGAATTAAAGGCCGTGTTTGAAACAAGGGAAGGTCTTAAGTCTCCATATCTGTAAACAGAGCTTTATTGCAGAATGTCATTGATGACACTGTAGTTTGTATGTGCTAAACAAACACAGGAGTAGAAGCAGAAAAGCGAAAATTCTGATTCTGAAAATGAGAAGTGACAAAATGACATTCACTATTATGTTATGGGAGCAGCCTGGGGAGTAATTAAAACTAAGACTCTTTTAGGGCTAAAGAATGGGTATTGTCCACAGGACGGAAAATACCATGATTCTTTTTCTGAAGTGGCAATAGAAACTTCCTAACCATTTGCAACTTGACTTCAGACATCCATTTTATAATCCTCTTTTCCCTTGGTATACTCTGTTCGAAATGCAGAACTGGTGCAGTGCCAATAACGGTGCTTTCTGCAATCTCTAACCAAGTACGAGAATGTGAAAAAACCTAAAATAATTCTGAATCTTGCTGTAAAGTGTTGCAGAGATAAGAAGCAATTATATGAGATAGTTGTTCTGCCTTTAGAAAGAGAGTATTTAAATTTTTCGACTGCCATTTACCTCTTTCCTTGATAAAAATAATTACTTTACCTTGCAAGCATAGAAACTTGTTCACTTAAAGATCATAAAAAAATCACTGAAAAGTCAAAAAAGCTGTACAAACAAATCAATAAATTAAAATAGATTTTACACTCAGTAAAGTTAAAATCCTGCAATTGAAAGTGAATATATTTCAGTAATGCTGGTAAGAATTAGAAAACAAAAGTCCTGATTTTTTCACTCCAAGACTTTTGAGATTTTCATTTCATTAATGCTTTTGGGTTTGAATTGTTACTTTACCTGACTTTGTGCTAATACTTAAATTCTGCAGTCAAGGCAGCAATGTAAAGTCAAGAGATATTATTTTACTGTCCTTGTTCTGTTGTGCTTTTGTATTAGTGAAATCTTTCCAACGCAACTGGCATGATTAGATCCAAAGCTTTTAACTAGTTCAACACTGACTGTGATCACAAATACCACCTTTCAGTTCAGGTGTCTTGGACAGTAGCTAGACTGCTGAGCTGCAATTTCTTTTAACCCTTTGCTGAGGACAGTACTGGAACAGAAATTTTAGAAAAGATCATCTGTGCAGTCCCCTCCTTTATTTACCACAATATCAAATGTTGGGATATGTTTAAAATCACCTGTAAAATAGTTAGAAATTGGGCCACAGCTTGTTGTTGCTTAAGTGATGCCAACACTGTCTTCTTCTTTGTCTTACAAAGCATTAAATGACACAAACAAAACAACCCCCATCTTACCCTCTTCAGCATTTTTTCTGAACCCTTGCAGAGTTCATTTCTACTCCAGTAGACTCACAAAGCTGCATTGTTTGAAAATAAGTCATTAGCAGTCCATCTTTCAGACCACCAATATTAGTGCTGTCAACATAGGTTACAGATCCTGTTAAGGAAACAAGGGCTGAGTTCCTCTTTATGCCCCTCAGCCTGCCTGTAAGTCCACCAGACCATTACAAGTTCTAAATGAACAGTTCTGTGCTTCTGCTCAAACCCTGAATATCTATGTGTTTCTTGGCCTGTTATAAGATTGTTGGTATTCAAGATACACAGTAAAACCGAGGGCAGTTATACACAAGGCTCTTCAAGAAGAGATCCTAGACCAGACTTTCACAGAAGTTGTGAGCGCTCAGTGAATTTGACAGCACTTACTTGAAGTTCTGAAAGAAAAAATGCAATATTTTATATAACCAGTTGCTAGAAATATGTTTTAGGGTTTTTTTTTTTTCTGATAATGTTCTGCCTAATAGAATATATTTACTGTACTGATAAGTCTGAAGCACAAACAAAACTGCCATTCCCCATAGTGTTCTAAAATCATGAGCCAGGACTATAAGACTGGCTTAATTTACAGAAATGAAATGTGCATATGATTATTTTCTCTCATTTTTTCAGGCCACATAGCACAGTGAGGTCATGTTTTCTAGCCTTCTCTACACATACCAGTATTAGAAGTTTAAGTTTTTAGATTAAATCTGAGATTCCCATGCAATAAAGACTCCTGGATCTGGAATTTTAAGGAAAACCAATGATTGCAAGACTTAGCAATTACATTTGTCTGTGGATCATTTTGCCTTCCTGAAGAACATAATAAGTGCCATATTAGTTCACACCAAGGGTGTTTTCAACAGTGGTTGCTCCGAGGTGTTTAGCAAAACAGTATAAAAATAAGATACATATAAAGTGATCCTCCTGACTTCCTACAATGAGGAACTTGGGTAGGGTTTGCAACCAGACCACTGTGTTCCATACCCATTATCTTGTACCTTTGTCTTTCATAAAATGTGTGGTAGTGAGTTCCATAACTTAATTACATGCTCTTTTTTAAAGTAGCTCTCTGTGTTTGCACTATGTTATTTGATCATGCCGCTTGCTTTTCTTGAGCTCTCGTATTGTAAGCAACAGTGATGTCCCCATTATGTGTGGTTTTGATCTTCTCTTCTCCTATTCTATCCCTTCTTAGTCTTTGCTGACCTAGCTCCTGCTTTAACTCATACCTCTGGAGTCTGGTCCTTAAGAGATCTCACTCCATGAAAGCATTAATATTTATTGGTACTCAGTTGTGTCCACCATAATTCAAAAAAAATCATTCATCCCAAAGTCACAGGCATTGCAACTTCAATCCCTTGTAAAGAATGTGATGAGTTGCGAAGGTATGATAGCCAGGAAACTATATTTGTGCACCACAGTAGTTTTTTGGGACTGGAAAGTGGCTGCAATTGAATGCAGATAGATTCTGAAGTGATCCTATTCTGTTATTTTTATACTCCCTCTTTTCCTCCTCCTCCAAAAATAGTTGGGAATAATGTCTGCTACCAAGGCAGTAGAAAACATCAATAACTACTTTACCTATCTCATTGTTTCAGTGACTTGTGTCAGAGGACTTGGGAGCCAGTTAGTCAATACCCTAATGGAGATGCCTGTTAAAAATACACTGTTATCTGGTTGATAGATAAAGATGATAAAAGAGGAATGTACAATGGAAAATGTTACAACAAACCAAAATGGTGACATTCTACAATGCCTCAGAGTAAATGAATACACATGAACTGAGGCAATAGGGAATGAAACCCAACATTATCAGCAAGCCCCGAGCAGCTAGAGACTTGGATGTTTGGTCGCAGTGCTACTGCCTCTGTTCTTGCAGATTTTTTCTGTTTTTATTCAGTGTGCAAGTGAACTTATGGTGGTGTTCTTCACCTCATTCACTTCCTTCGTTATGAGAAATTCATACAAAAACAGAGGAAAGAAGCAGTTAATTCAACTGTTTTTTAACATGACATTTTCAAGGAAATCTACATTATGGAGGCAGGGATGGAAGGGAGGTGATGTTTCTGCTGTACTAGTCAGAGTCACCAGAGTGTAAACAATCCTGTTTTCTCCTCATCAGTCCCCAAAAGCTTGGAGTATTATTTGGAGGAACAAATATACAGGAAATTACCTACATTCCTGTCCCAAATATCTACCTGTATTGGGTTTGCATGGCAAGACTTTGGTAGTGGCTTCAGTGAGAAGGTGCTAGAAGCTTCC
>VZTL01012681.1:0-21102 GCA_013400535.1 Scopus umbretta
TGAATTAGAAGAAGCACTTTAGTGGCACAGTGTATCTCTTCCTCAGACAGACATCAACAGTAGTTTGGATGAGTAACCCAGTAGATGGGTCTATTTCATCAGCAGCAAAGACAGTCCAGGTGAAAGGGAATCGCGTACAGCTAGAATCACATAGCGCTGAAACCAGGGCGGAAGGTAAACTCCTAGGACGTACTAGCCACTTTATGGGGACTAATAGAGTGGTGGTGACAGGTGTCAGCAGACCACATCTACAACCTGAAGGACTTATCACTCAGACACTCGGGGATGTTGACTGGAAGCTGGTCGTTGGTGTGCTATATTATATTATATATATTATATAATATATATTATATATTATATTATATATTATATCTGTATTGCTATACAGATGTCTATTTTCATCAGACGTTTCATTTAGAAATACTGTCACTAGTGGGGAGGGCAGGGTAATCGTAGTGGCCTCCGTGACTGAGGAGTGAATGCCTGCAATGGAAGAAGGCTCAGAGGTGATGGGCAAGGGCGATGTGTGGCTGACCGCACCTGTTGCAAGGAAAGGCGACCTTATCTCAACGCAAAGGGGGCCAGACAGTGGCCCTTGTTCTAGTTCAGGTGGGTGAATCAACCAGTTGTATCAGGTGAGTGAACTGACCAGCTGTGTAACTGTTCTCTAAAGATGAAAAAGAGGGCAATGTCTTTCTAAGTTAGCCAGACCGGCATGGGGCGAGTGTATACGTGGCTCAGCCCAAAACAGCATAAAAACCTGAATGACCAGCAAAAACATGTCTGAAGAAAGCAATGCGCCTGAGCTGGCTTTAACCCACATATTCCTCCTGGGTCACTGGGGACCCAGTGTTGAGCATATGCAGAGACTGGTGATGAGAATCACAGTTGTATTGTGATTCAACTGTGCATTGCAATTGCTACCCTCAAGCCAGGACACCTCATCATCTGACAGATAATAGCAGCTTTTTTGAAAGCATCTCCAGCCCTTCAGGCAGCATGTCCAGCCTCGCTCTGTGGGGAGAGGTTGCAGAGATGAATGCTCATAATGAGAGAGATGGTGACTGCAAGGATCCCTGTTCTCCAGCGACAACTCTCAACTCTTCTCCCCAGTTTACTCTGCAGGGCAGTGGCCTCCCCTATAGTTTGGCTCCTGCCCCAACAAGGACAGAAAAGTTAGATGTTACAGGACATCGTGCTCAGTAACTCCCATGCATTGTTTCAGGGGCTGTTGACCTCTTCTAGTCACGCATCTTGATGCCTGTCATTAAACAAACCCCAAATGTTTCNTGGAGGTCATCTTGTCCAAACCCTTGCTCAACCAGGGCCACTTAGAGCCAGCTGCCCAGGAGCATGGCAAGACGGCTTTTGAATATTTCCAAGGATGGAGATGGCACAACCTCTCTGGGTAACAAGTGCTCAGTCACCCTCACAGTAAAAGGTGTTTCCTGATGTTCAGGGTGAACCTCTCGTGTTTCGGTTTGTGCCCTTTGCCTCTGGTCCTTGTCACTGGGCACCACTGGAAGGAGCCTGGCTCCATCTTCTTTGCACTGTCCCTTCAGTTATTTACACACATTGATAAGATCCCCCTGAGCCTTCTTTAGGCTGACCTGTCCCAGCTCTCTCAGCCTCTCCTCATAGGAGAAGTGCTCCAGTGCCTTCATCATCTTCGTGGCACTTTGTCACACTCTCTCCACTATGTCCATGTCACTCTTGTACTGAAAAGCCCATCACTGGACACAGTACTCCAGGTGTGACTTCACCAGTGCTGATCAGAGCGAAAGGATCAGCTCCCTCGACCTGCTGAAAACACTCCTCTAATGCAACGTGGGATACCATTTGTCTCCTTTGCAGTGAGGGCACATTGTTAGCTCATGTTCAAGTTAGTGAACATGACTAGGATCACAGGTCCCTTACTGCCAAGCTGCTCTCCAGCTGGGTGGAGAGAGGTCACAGACCACAGAGCAAGGGCTGCGGGAGCAGGGGGAATCAGCCACCTAACCTCCAAGTTGCCTGTATTGTACCTGCTCCCTTCTGCCCGCCAGTTCAGTCCTGATAGGTTATGTCTGTTCTGTGGTTAGCCACGTGGTCATGTGGCCAATGCATGGGATTTTGAGCATGTGGAGATTTAAGCAGCACAGAACAGCAAGGGGGAGTGATGAGGCACTGCTAAAGGAAGCCAGAGTGAATGGTACAAACTAGTGCTGTGGGGCCTGCTGGTAGGATGCAGCTTTAAAACATCACCATGTAGGAGATCAGGATAGGACTCATGTTTGGGATGTCTTGTGCATTCAGCAATGCCGTACAACATCAGCAAAGTGTAGGTGATGTTTTCATTGAGAGGAACAATCTGCATTGAAAATGGAGTAAAGCAAAATTGTGAAGTTTGTGTAGCCCAGAAATCACAGGTTTGCACTAATGAGTAGGGGATCATCTTGATTTGGATTTTTATCCTCAGTCTTTCTCTGACCACGAGGAGGACAGGAAACATATTCTTTCATGAATGACAGCTTAGCTTTCTGTTTACAAGTGTCAGTCACTAAGAAAAATCCCAAGCAGGAGTCTCATGGACGGACTGCAAGCAGCCAGACAACTCACGTCCCAAGCATAACTACCTACATGTCAAAAGTCAACAGTGTGTCTCTTATGCTTATGCAGGGCAAGGGTGGCTTGGAGCAGTCCTGGAAGGACAGTTCATGAAGCTCCAGGGACCATGCTGTTCCCCTGGCCAGTGCTGAGCCAGCTGGAATGAGGTGGGGCAGTAGGCACTCCAACTCCTGAGGCCACACAAAGGACTAGCAGAGCAAGTGTGCAGCAAAGATTCTTCCTCACCTAGAGACTAGGGCCAGGGCCCCCCTGGAAGGCATATCTTAAGAAAGCTCCTTCCCATCTCACACCAGGGATATTGTGGGGCAGGGATTCTTCCCATCGTAGCAGGGACCAGCTTACATCCTTGTGCACCCTTACTGCTCCTTAAGATCCTCAGTCCAGCAACTACCACAGAGAAACATCATCAAACTGTGAGGATCCCTGCAGCAGAGAGGCACATTGGCCACATGCAACTGCCACCACACTAACTAGGAGTGACTGTAGAGCTGTGAACTGTTTAAGCGGGAAGGAACTCAATCAGCTGTTGCATGATCAAGACAGTTTCTAAAAAGGCAATTGAAGCTTCCCTAATCATGTCTTCTTCTCCCACTACTCTCCTCTCCCCCAGTCCCTTCCACCTCCAGGAAAAATAAATAAATTTAAGAACTCACCAAGACAGATGGATATGAGACTTGCTTTGAGGACAATAGCAGAAATGAGCAGGATCCAAGAGCTAAGCAGTGGACAGCTTCGCTTCTCTGCTGGGGCTGAAAAACAAAAGGCAAGAGCAGGAGTCACACACCACCCCAAGACAAGGACAGGATTGACCAGGAAACTCAGCAGCCCTCACCAGATAGCTGGCCTGCTGCAACACAGTGTCTGGAAAGGTGTGGAGTCCCACAGACCCTTTTATAACATGTGGACACCGAAGGGGTCAGCAAGCCATAGTGTCTCTGTTTTGCTGGAGCTCCTCTCCTTCCCTGCTTCCCCTGAGCACTTGTCCAACCCTTCACACCCCAGCTCTCTTCTCTCCCCTTTCTAGCCATCGCTCCCCTCTCTCATGCTCTTCTTTCCCATGATAGTCACAGTCCACATTGTTTGCAGAGGGACGGTTCCTTGCACTCATGATAATTACCAGCACTGGTTAAAACTAGGTGGGATGTGGGACTTGGATACTGTTCACCGTAGCATTGCTTAGAAGCTCAAGAGAGTGGATATCTGTCCTGTCTCCCACCACCAGTTCCGAGAGCCTCATCCCTCCTTGTTCCCACACTGCCTAGGCATGACAGTAGAGGCAATTCCCACCATCACCTGCAGTCCCTTGACTGGGGCTCCCTCCAGGGGTCATCGTCTCTGATGAAGAGTTGCTTTTCTCTCCGTGGAGTCCCAGGAACACAGGGTGTTGCCGGTATATGGCTCTTCTGTTGCAGAGACAACTACACACAGCTGGTTGTCCCTCAATAGGGAAGTTCAATGACTTCTGGTGCAATGTGGTGGCAGAGGATTAGAGAACAAAAAGTACAAGCACCTTCTAGAGCAGGGACAACATAATCACTTCACCTTCTGTGCCATTTCTCAGGTGACAGTCATTGTAAAGCAAGCACTGAAAGCCCTGAAATTCATGCAGCAGCATTCTCATAGGAAGAAAGAAATTGGACAGGGGAGGTCTGCATCAGCCCTATTATGCACTGCTTGTGCACATTCAACTAGTTTTACCATCTGCAGTCTCAACCCTGCATCTGTTGGTTTGCTTCCTGGAAAAAGAAAGCTTAATAAAGGAACAGCCCCATTCTTCACTTTTGGAATTCCAGTAATCATTCGTGCAAACCAGTGATTTCTGGGCTACATGCACTTTTTTCATGAATACAAGAGTCAATGGTAAGTGCTAGCTGTGCAGCAGTATCGCCTCCTTCCGCGTCTTCCCACCAGGAAGGCATGAAAAGAAAAATGGAAACAAATAGAAAGCTATTGCTTTTCTGTGTAGGTTACTTTTGACTGGGGGGAGGGGATGAAGGGGGAGAGTTTGCCCTCTCTCTTATGATTTTTTTGTTTAATTATCTACATGCACTTTGTTACTGTCACTTTCTGGGAATTCTTTCTGATGTTTCACTTCCCAAAGCATCTTCAAACCTTACCTCTAAAGCCTCCTTCAAAGCTTGCACAATAAATAACAATGTTCTGTCAGCAGTTCCTACCGGGTGAGTCACTTGTTTTTCATTATCCCAGTTCCACACATCTGTTCCTTCTGTTTCAGCATTTTGTGGACAATAACGAAAGGAGATTCCTAAGTACAGGAACATGGGAAGTTTAGGACTACAATGAACCAACCAGGAGATGTTTTCATCTGTGACATGCTAATCTTAGAGCAAGCATTGAATCCACCCACTCTTCCACCTCTGGCTGATATGTTACAGAACCGGAATTTTCCTGCCATTCACCCACTTGTTCAAAAATATGTTTTCCCTCAGTAATGTAGTAAAATGTCTTCAGACACCACTGAGCTGAGTTGCTCAGTGTCAAGCTACTGTGCCAACTACTCTTTCTAGATTTCTGTCCCTTGATCTTGGAGGGAGTGGTTGTCTTCCATCTTCAGTTCTCTAGCAGGAAAGAGAGGCAGACATTCCATTTCTTGTGTGGTTCTGAAACTAGATTCCAGCTTTGTCCAGCAGTCTGATTGTGTCTGGAGACAACAATACCTTGGCACCAAGTTTCATTTCAAGAAGGAAAACTCTCACAAGGGGAAACCACCTATGATTTCCCTACCTACATGTGGAGAAAAGGAGTGGTACTCCTCTACCTGCCTAGCAAGAAAGAACTCCTCCATCTAACAGTGGTAGGGAAAAAGTTATCATTGGACATCTGCAGAGAGTGACTGGTGACTCCTTGCAGCAAGAAGAGAAGCTCCTGTGAGGTAGGGTCTCTGGGAGTTAGAGGTCAGACAGAAGATAAAACTCAGGATGGAGGAGAACCATCAGAAAGCACTGAAGCTATGGAGCCAGCTGAAGTCTCATGGAAGGCAGAATCCCACAGGAGAGCAGTGTGTGGTCATAGGATACGAGTTGCTGAGAGTGAGGATCCACTAGCAGTGATGGGGTGGGTATGCACATGCATGTGCTGTATTAGGTTGAATCCAAGACAACAGGAGACCTTTCATGGCACCAGTGCTTGTAAAGCATGAGCAGGGAGGCTGAAGTGAGATGTCCTCAGGCTTAAATAGCACCATTGCCCTTTCTCACCTCTTGCTGCTGTCACAGCTTTCCTGTTTATCCACTACTCTGCAGAAATAAGGGTTCATTTAGAAAATAATTACCCACGATAAACTGGCTGATTCATTTCAGATTAGGCTCACTGATGGGTTCCTCACAAAAATGAGATTTTCTATAACAGTAGCTGCTTGTAGCTGGTGGACAGTTTCAGGTGTAAGCTGGTAAACTCCAACCCAACTGTTCATGTCCTTGCCACCTCTCAGAGTCACTACAGCAGTGCATTATACCCAGGGAAGAAGTCTGCAGCTCTTAGGAGACCCCAGCAGAGGCAGAATGCTGCAGCACGTCTTCTCAGCCTTGGCTACCACAAGTACACCAAGCAATATGCTCCAGACCCTGCAGTGCCTTTCATAAAAGATGCAACTACTTCCTGCACCTAGAGGATCTGGGAGATCAGATAAAGCTGTGGGCTCATGGCCATGATCAAAAATGCATTCCTGAAATATGCAACAGCTCTCTCGGGAGCCTGTCCCAGTCAGACAGATTCTGTAAGTCATCATGAATCTTCTGCACAGAGTGAAAGGCACAATTCCTTACCTTCTTTCCCCCTTTTAATGTAAAGAAGCAGTAATGAGTACCTACCCATGCCTGAACATGTAATTGTGTGTTAGTATTTTAAAATAAAACACCGTACTAGTCAGACTAGTCAGACTCAGTCACTTCACCCAGGGGTGAAGCCGGGGAAACAGGTACAGAACAGCTGCCTGTTATGTTGATAATGCCAAGTTGGGGAAACCTGAAGATCTTCCCTAGCACCAGGCCAGCATCTGACAGTACAGGCAGATCCCTGACTAATTTTTCTGGAGGGGGTTCCATGCCATTACTGTTGCTGGAGACATCTGAGGTAGGTTACTTTCTCATTTCTGGAGTATAGCCCTCCAAAGCATTCATAGAAAATAACCATAAAACCTCTCCCAGGCCTTAATTTTTCAAGGCTTAAGCAAATTATGTTTAACAAAACCAATCTTAAGGCTGATTCCTCACTCCCTTTCCTCATTATCTTCTGTGTTTATTTCAGTTTCAGTATATTGTAAGCTATTCAGTGACCCACTAATATTTTTCCCAGATTTTTCTCTCTCTGCCATTTCCCATCAATAAGCTCTTAGCTTAGAAAAGAAACTCTTGAAAAGGGGTTCAAAATAGTTCTGCACTTTAAAATTTCTTCCTATTTCCCATACCATAGTCTTCAGCAACATCTGATTATTTTCAGATAATATTCATATGCTCTGTACCAACAATGCCCATGTATTTGTGGCATAAGCAAGACTTATTAGCATGAGATCATGGAGAAAATGCTAAATTAAGTTTGTGCCTAGTACAATTCTTCATGCTTTGCTGGTACATTCATAATTAAACATTTTGAAAATGATGAAACACAATGAAACATTCTGCTGGTACATTCATAAGGAAACGTTTCTAACACCTTGGATATAACTGCTGAATCACAGGTATGTTATCATATTGTGTACTAATAGATAGTAACAATCAAAAAGCCTTTATTAAAGACACCATGAAACACCAGAGGCAAAAAGATGTTCTACAGAAACATCAGATATCAGTGTTAAAAGTACCCAATTTGAAAGAATATCCTCTACTGTATAAAAGGGAGGAGATAATCATGCACTGTTAAATTTTCATTCCTGAGAATCAAATCATAAAGTCTTCAGCTCTTTCTCAGCTTAAGGTCCCCAAAACTTCAAAACAGAATAGTTGTAGGACTTTGCCAGAAGAAAAAATTGTAGCATTTGAACATTTGGCTTCAAAATATAGAATAAAGATTTTCAAGTTCAGGATGGTTGAAGGATTTGTGGGAAGGATCTTTTTGGATAACATTTGCTATTGGATGTACATGTAATTAGTAGTATTATTTGTAGTATTATTAGTGCAGGTCACTTCATCGATGTTGGATTATTCATAGGTTGCACATATGTTTATCTGGGCACAGTAAAAAGAAATTATTGATCCCTTGTATCCCTTACTTTCCAGCTTTTTTGCTGAAGAATCTGGTCAGCTACGGCCATGAGATCTGGAGGAGTTGCAGAGAGCCTCTGACTCTGTTGCTGCTGTCTGTTGTGGTGCATGCCAGTGGCCTTAACAGCAACATCAAGAATTCTGTAACATTCACAAGAAAAAGAAACCACGGCCACAAGATAAGCAACCATACAATTTGGCTTGTGCTATAGTCTGTGTTTTAACACAGGGAAAATGCAGATGTAGCTTTTAAGAAAAGGCCATTGATCTCATTATTTAGATTGGAGATCAAAATAGACCATTGTAAACACACTCCAGTGCTGCTTTCCTGTCAGAACATTCAATCCTGGGAGGTGAGGCTCCTGCTGCCTTGGATCCTTAGGCAGAGCGAGTTGACACAATTTTACATTCACTAGATGTCTGCAGATTTTTTCTAGCTGAGGATCAAGGTGGTAACTTCACTGTCTGGACACTGTTTTGCTTCTCACATGAAGTAAAGCAGCAGCTTCTCCCTACACAGCTACCCCTTTCAAAACATTAAACAAAGATCAAGGCCTTTCCTATGCTGTCCATCAAGGTTTTCCTTTGAATGATCATTCTCATTTCTCATTGCTGTAGCTGTTAATTTCACCTGAGTTCTTCCATTTATTTTTAGGTTTATTATCTCATAACATGCCTCGTTTTTAAAGTGACTTTTTTTGCCTGTTCCTACTCTTCTTCTAGTGATCTTAATTAACAAACTTTGTGTATCTGTAACAATAGTAAGCCTCAAACAGAGAAACTTTTAAAGACAAGAAAACAGAGGCAGTAAAAAATGGGAGGTGGTTGCTTTGTTTCATATGTATTAAGACAGAAAGTATTTCCCCTTCTGTGGTTAAAATGACTCCTGTCGGGAAAAGAAGTAGTGGGACCCTAACATACAAAGGCAGGCTTAGGAGGGAGCCAAAAATGAACTCTTCTACTGCATCTGCAATATAGAACTGCTTCTCAAATTCGTGATAATACCATACCATTCAGACACCATTTAAAACTATTGCAGAGCACTGGCTTTATTGCAGAAAATCATATTTGCTCAGGAAAGAGCAAAAGCGTGCTTAGGAGATTATTGCTTCATTGGATCATCTGACCAACTGGGGAAAGAAACAGCCAGCTGCTGGGAAAGGCTCTCCTTGATTAGCCATCCCCAGGCTTTAAAGAAAGGATTCAAATTCTTCTTTATCAGACAAGAAAAGGTTTCTGTCCATAGATTCATTTTTGAGCCCTTATCATCTGGGAGCTCATACATATTTTGGTATTCAGAAAAGATTTCAATGAAGGCTTCCTTTCCAAAGGCCCTTTGCAGTTATGAGTGATAAGATAAAAGAAACAGTACAAAATATATGTATGGAAGTTTAGAATTACTCTACCTTCATTCTTTACAAAATCTTTGACTAAATTCAGTTGCTGATCTTTTCACAGGGTATTTTTCTCTCTTTTTTGTAAGTGTAGCTACCTGACAAATTCTAACGAAGAATCTACTACTACTGAAGAATCAGAGTAAGCACTTTAACACTGCCAGACTATTCAACAAGCCTATATTTCTAATATTCACACAAAACCAAAAATCAAGTATTCATATAAGTGCTTTTCATCCTGAAGGGCATGGCTCTGCTTACAGACTTGATTGCTACTTTTTTTTTAAGAGTTGTTACAGTTGTTCAAAACAAGATCGATACAAATATCAACCCACCTCTGCATGCTTGTAAGGATGCATACTTATAATAGCTCTGCATACTTATAATACATAAGACTCTCTTCTCTCAGCATAAAATACAAGCTCCTTGCTTGGTAACTCTGCACTTGATGTTTGTACTGGCAGTTAATCCTGGGTGCTACTGAATGAAGTATTGCACGAACAAAACTGAAAGACTGGCTTAAATTAAAAACAAAACAAAACAATTATCAATGATCAGAAGTCATCTCTGGTAATGCTCTAAGGCTGTGCTTTACCATTATACCCCAAAACAGTACATTCCACAGACCAATAACCTTTACACTGTGCTGAGATCATAAATGCCTTAAAACAAGTACATTTTTTGAGGACTGCTTCAAAAACCTTTCCCTGTAGCTCTGGGTCTCCCTCTGAAGTGTGCTGCTCAGAGTCAGATCAGGACTGATGCATGTTGGTTTGTGGAAACCTATGAGCTGGCACACAAAGACACTGTTGGAGACTAACAGTCAACAGAGAGAGATAATCCGGGGTAGGGATCAAGTGGTTGCAGAAAGTGAGGAAAAGGAAAGAAGCAGCCTTGGATTAAAATGATCAGTTTGTAAATCTGTTGCAAGCTTAATTTGCCTGCAGATTACCTGTAGGTATGTCTCCAGGGCAGTAAGTACTGCCCAGTCCTTCAGCTGTGCTCCATTTTCAATATAATCTTGAATCCTCTTCTTTCTAAGTTCTAGTGCAAGTGCATTGTGGGTGGGCCTTATCTCTTGGGATGTCCAACACAGCCTCATTCACATAAACAGACCAGAGGTTGCAGGTGGCTTAAGCGGTATGAAGGGGAAACTCCCATTCAGATTGCTGCTAATTGTGGCCCAGCTCATGAATGGCACCCCAAAGTCCATTGGCGTGGAGGCACTGCACATATGCTGTCTCTGTCACTGACTCCAAATGATGCATGACTGGGTAGCCAGCAAGCATCCAACCTGCAGGGAAGGTAAACCACAATCTTAGCAAACTGTCTGGGAAAGCTCACGGGATGGAATACCGCAGTGAGGAAAATACAATTAATTTTCTTTATGTTAACTCATTCTTTGAGTTGTCATGAATGGATGCTGTTCATGATGTGCTTCCAGCCCCTGTGCTGGAGTGTCAACCACAAGCAAAAGTTTAATTACATATTGTATGTTCTTCTGCTCCATTTCCTCTCCTCAGCACTACCCAACGCAAAGAGCAAAAAAGGCCAAATGGCTTTTGCTAGAGCTACAGACATTGCAGATGACCGTGCTCCCAGCTACAGGAGTGGAGAGGGGGTGTGGAAATCTGACTGTAGAAGAATTTTCTGTTGACACTGGTCTTATTTTCAGATCTGGCGAGGAAGATGCTATTGCCAGGACAGTTTGTATCCTTGTATAGCCAAATAACCATATGGATCTTGTTGATTAAAATGACCCAAGCACCTCCGCAGCTCTCCCTAGAAACTCTGTAATCTAAGTTCTGTCTCTGAAGGAAACACAGTGGGGGAAAAACTTATGATAAATAGCAGACACAAATAAGGTATAAAAATAGATTATTTTTTCTAAAGTGCTCCCAAAGAAGACGCAGATTTTCATCTTGAAGGCAGGGGACTAAAAGGTTTCATTGCAAAATATTGTGTCAGGGCCCCGAGTTTGCCAAAAGGCTTTAATGGCCTGGGGATCCCCCAGCCCCACCTGGGGATTCCAGCCACACCTCCTGTTGGTGGCCCCAGGGGCTGTATTTCAGCTCAGCCCTGGGCTGTCAGTCCCTGCCTGACCTGTGTTGTAGGTGTGCCTGTCTCCAGCTGTGTCACAGCCATGCCTAGGTCTTGCCATGGACCCTGTTGATCCAGACCCTGACCTATGATCTGACTTCCTTGCTTGATTTCAGATGTGTTTTATCACAATGGGCCTGCCTGGTAATCACTGGCCTGTGTCTGACCCTGGTCGCCATCACTGGACCTGACCCTGACCTGCAGATTGATTTCCTTGCTTGATCTCAGACCTGCCTCATCCCCGAAGACCTGTGTAGCAATCTGGACTCTCAGCTGACCCTGACTGTTGTGCCAGGTCTGCCCTGCTTGCCTCAGGTGTCGTGGGGTGGCCCCCAGCTGGCAAGGCATCTGTCCTGCTGCCTGTGTAACTGCAGATGGCTCCTGTCTCCCTGACTCTTCAGGGAGCAGCCAGCCTTCACTGTGCCCTGACAATGTCCATTGTACCAGAAAGCAAAATGTGAACTGGGATTTTATTACTTTTTTTTGTGAAGGCAGATTTTTGTCAGTGTTTTTAGTAAAGCAGCTCTTCACTCTTTAAAAATACTCCATAGTTCACTTCAGCTTTGGATAGCACTTGCTGCTGATGGCCACAGTTTCTACTTTACGTAATCGTCATCACTTCAGTTCCAGTTCCAGTTTTGCTGTTTCTCAAGCTGGTCGTAAAAATGGTTTTTCAGAAAAGACAAACAGACTTAACATAATCCTTAATAACTCCCATGAGTTTCTCAGTATTGCTGACTATCATAACCAGCTTTAAAAATCACATTTCAGTAGCTTTTCATAGGAATTTACGATCTTTAGTTCTTTCTCCTTCATTGCCAATTCAATAGGCTCAATGCATCCTTCACTGGTTTCTTACAGCTCCAAAATAGTGCAGCGAGGATACAGAGCCATTCACAGCTTTGAAATGGTGCTACTCTCCAGCTATTTCAGCAGGCATGATAGAAGCTGGAAGAGTTTTATATGTTGGGTTCTACCAGTGTGGCCTCTGGTGGACATAGCTGCCTATCACACAGTATCTTTGCAGAGGGCTGAAATACATTAAGAAAAGGAGCCACATGAATCAAGAATCCAGAATGCTTTGCTTCTGAGTGCAGCTTCACTCAGAGAATGACAACTATCTAAACAACAAGTGTTTCTCAGGGCATCTTCTCAGTCGGTGCAAACTCATTTGAATACCTGATTCACAGCAGCTCTGAATCAAGTCTGCATGTGTTCAGGGTCATGCTGGTTTTTAGCACTCCTGTTTCTCTACAGCTCAAGGGAAGGGAGAGCTAGTGGCTTAAAGTTCACCTGCATCTGTAGACATGCAAGGATTTTAAATTCTGGCATTTGGAAATCAGTTCTTCCTATGCATCAGTAAAAATTACTGCTGAACAGCCACTTGTGTTACCACAAAACCTACTGATTGGCCTGGGTCACACACATGCTGTGGTTTTCTCCACAGAAAAAAAAAAAAAAGCAGGGAAAGGGATGGACTCTGCTTTCTGACATCACTGCCAAATGAACTGCTTGTCATTCTTTCTACCTGTACAAAACTGTTCATGACAATTATGTTACCTTTGTGTCCTGAGTTTGAATTTTCACATACGGCTGTCACTGATGGTAAGAATGAATGAGAAAAATGTAATACTCCCATGTTCCCTGTTGAGCTTGAGGCATTAGCAGTTACAAAAATTAGCAACTGATATGCAATCTAAACACAATTGTTGCAGAGTCACCGACAGATTACAACTTCATTGTTTAATTCAAAGCCACATGTCGTGAGATGTAATGATTTATTATTCTGATAAAAACCTTCTTTAAGTGAGGATATGCTTGGAGGAGCATATGCAGCATGGAGACATAGCACCTATTTATTTTTGTTATATTTCCCCAGTGATTATAATTAACTGGTTATTAATAACTGAAGTGCAAGTTGTTTACACTTGAGCTAGCCTCTCTTGAATTAGTCCTATTTGACTGACAGCAGCTATACCACGTGAGTTAAGCTGCTAGAGCTGTGGATTATTGACAGAGTGGTGGCCTGGGCAGCTGATGAACTTATCAATTCAAGTGGCAGAAAATACCTTTAGTGTTGCAGTCAAGCAGAACTGAAAGTGCCTGTCAATCCTATCAAGCAAAGTGCAATACTTGAACAAAGATCAATTGCAATAATGGTGAGATTTAGCAAACTTGCCTTTAGGAGCTTCCTTACCACCCATAGTAACATATCAGCCTGCTGCAGCCTGTTTGGTTCCACTGACCTAGTGAGGTGTCTTTAAGCAGCATATTTCTTAAATGACAGATAGCAAAATGCTGCTTACAATAAACTTCTCCCCCTACCACCACCCTCACTTCCCCAGTGATGTAAGCAATCCTATGCCTGCTAACATCAGGGTCTTATTACGTAGTGGGCTGTCTGTGTGTCTGTTACATGCCTTAATTTAGGTTTCAAGATCTCATTTATCCTGCCTAAAACAGCTAGCTTTGTCTCCCTTCTTTCTGTTGCAATTACCATAAACTCACTCCCACAGCATTAAGAGTAAAATGACACAGTATACACATCATTTTGTGGCTGCCCTGTCTCCCTCCACTGTGTTTTACCTTACCTCAGATTTAGCAGCAGAATGTGTTACTTTTGTGTACCAGCTCTTGACAGTCACAGAAGATTCTTACTCTCACGAGCAGTCTCCTTTGGTGGGGTAAATCTGCTGACTTGAGGATCTGTGTGATCTTGTGATAATGTTACTGCTTTGTGTATTTCCCTTAAAAATATCCATTATAGATAAAGACAAAATGTTCTAGTTACGGTACTTGCCATGAGATATCTCGACATCTGCCACCATCCTCTCTGGCCTTGGAAAAGTTGCTGGGATGGCTGCCAGTCTGGCTGTTGCATTCATCATCTTGTTCCAGATAGAAACCAGACTCTCTGGGTTGTCCGTGTGGTGTACATCAGCAGCTGGTACTGTCAGGATGATGTTCTCTGTGGCCAGCTCAGCCCAGGGGGCTGGGTACTGATGGATGGTTGACTGCCAGGCAGAGATGTCAGTTTCCCCTAATTCAGCATTCAGGTGAAAAAAGGTAGCCAGCTTAAAAAGAAGTTTGAAGTGTGAAGAGAGGAGAATCACCATAGCTAAAACCCTCTGCATAGTCTCAGAAACAATAAATTAATCTAGATGTAACTGGATTTTACTGAATCAGTGGGCAGATCCTGAGATTCTGGTGAGGGGTGCAGACATCTTTGGTGACCCAAGGTCTACTGTTGCTGTAAAGGGTTGATGATACTCATTTTTCAATATCAAGCCACTTAAAGGTGGCTCAGACATGCTCATACTGGGAACATGTACAGAGATTAATTCCTAAATGAAAGTCCTATCAATATACTTTCTGCACTGAGAAATGCAAAGCCTTATGTAAAGCCTTTCCTACGGCATTACTTATTCTGAGGTCTTCTCCATACATGACCACCAAGGACCAGGAAAATACAGACAAGCCAGCAATACAGAAGTACTTCTTTACTCATCTGCCTATAGTTAGGTTTTTAGGATCACTTACCAAGCCTGAAGAATGGAGCCTGCGCAGGCTCTTTAATTGTGATTGATATTTGGCCTAATGTGCTTTCCTTTGGTACTATGATATATACAAGGCCACCCCACAGACTAGAGACTTCCATGGTGTTTTTTTCAGCTCTGAAGTTTACCACCAAGGGAGGCCTCTGCAGCTCCGCAGCATAGCTGAGGTCATCAGTGTGACAGCCGATCTGCTCCTGGCAGGGAGCAATGGTTGCTGAAAGACACTGCAACTTGAACAGGCTTAGGTAGCTCCACTCCAAACTCGGTGTGTTCTGTAGCTACCATAGGAAACAAGATGCTCTTGCCTCAGCCGGGAAAGGCAACAGTATGCTACCATGTGGAACATTATTCTTCACCTCAGCACAGACATCAATCAGATGAAAGTAGCATGAAAGAATTCCAGGGCAGACTTAAGCCCCATGAGAAGAAAATGGAAATGCTGGATCAGTTGCTAAAGACAGGTAGAATTCTCTTTCTACAACTCTGTTTGAAAAGAGGGATTTCACTGGTTTTGAAGAAATTTCAAAGTTCGCTGGCCCCAGTTTTAGCACCCTTACCTCCCATCACAGCTACCATAAATGGATAGATGTGGTGGGTTGACCCTGGCTGGATGCCAGGTGCCCACCAAAGTTGCTCTATCATTCCCCTCTTCAGCTGGACAGGAGAGAGAAAATATAACAAAAGGATCATGGGTCGAGATAAAGACAGGGACATCACTCAGCAACTACCGTCATGGGTAAAACAGACTCTACTTGGGGGAAATTAATTTAATTTATTACTAATCAAATCAGAGTAAGATAATGAGAAAGAAAACCAAATCTTAAAAACACCTTCCTTCCCCCCCCACCTTCTTCCTGAGCTTAACTTTACTCCCAGTTTTCTCTACCTCCTCCCCCACAGTGGCACAGGGGTAGTGGGGATGGGGATTGTGGTCAGTCCACCACACATCATCTCTGCTGCTCCTTTCTACTCAGAGGGAGGACTCTCCACACTATTCACCTGCTCCAGTGTGGTGTCCCACTCACGGAAGACAGTCCTCCACAAATTTCTCCAGCAGGAGTCCTTCCCACACGTTGCAGTTCTTCACAAACTTCTCCAGCATGGGTCCTTTCCATGGGGTGCAGTCCTTCAGGAACAGACTGCTCCACCGTGGGTCCCCCATGGGGTCACAAGTCCTGCCAGCAAACTTGCTCCAGCATGGGCTCCTCTCTCCATGGGTCCACAGGTCCTGCAAGGTGCCTGCTCCACTACAGGCTTCCCAAAGGATCACAGCCTCCTTTGGACATCGACCTGCTCCAGCATGGGGTCCTCCATAGGCTACAGGTGGATATCTGCTCCACCGTTAACCTCCATGGGCTACAGGGGTACAGCCTGCTTCACCATGGTCTTCACTACGGGCTGCAGGGGAATCTCTGCTCCGGCACCTGGAGCACCTCCTCCCCCTCCTTCTTCACTGGCCTTGGTGTCCACAGGGTTGTTCCTCTCACATATTCTCACTCCTCTCTCTGGCTGCAGTTGCTGTTGTGCAGTAACTTTTTCCCCTTCTTAACTATGTTATCACAGAGGTGCTACCAGCATGGCTGATGGGCTCGGCCTTGGCCAGCAGTGGGTCTGTCTTGGAGCTGGCTGGCATTGGCTCTGTCAGACATAAGGAAAGCTTCTAGCAGCTTCTCACAGAAGCCACCCCTGTAGCCCCCTGCCCCCACTACCAAAACCTTGCCATACAACCCCAAAACAATAGCATAAAGGTGAAAAGCAGATCATGAGCAGAGCTTACCCTGATATGAAACGAGTGAGGAGAAAGGAAGCTGGGGAAGGCAATAATGTCCCTATTTATAATAATTCACCTGCTTTCCACGCACTCTGAAACACTGTAATGCCCACATGGGCCAGCCATCAGTGACTGAAGACATGGGAATCCCTGGTTCTCAGACTAGTTCTGCCCAAAGCTTGTCCTATTATTGTCCCTTTGAAGAGAAAAAAACAACCCACCCTGCTACAGGATAATACTGTTTGGATAACTACTTCTGCTGTAGTGTTATCCCTTTTCATTTACAATTACGTAGAGGCTGGTTTCAGAGTCAAGATATAACCCCCCCAAAAATATTTTTTTTAAGTATGGTTGTTCATCTGTCCTGATGACAAAGATAATAAGACTTGAAAAAAAAACAGCTTGGAGGCCTTGAAATGAGGCAGGATGATAGCAGAAGACAGCAAGGTGGGGCAAGTAAGGTATTTTTATAGTGGGCAGAAATATCTAGTAGTCTCCTCCACATAGACAACATTCACCTTTATTATTTCTCATCCTATTCACTGTCAATACAGGGATTGTTCCTTTAATCTTGAAAGCAATAATATATGTATTTGTCTTGTTTGACCTCTGCCTTCTTTAGGGGAATGGAGAAGAGCACAGAGGACGTATGAGACCAACATGAGATGGCTACGGTATTGAGCAGATGAAAATCAGAGGTGTGTCCATTACAGCTGCATAGGGCCATCATTTTTCAGGACAGAAGTAAGAGAGAGTAACTTGACAAATGTATAAAGGTTTATGATAGGAGAAACTCGGGGAGAAATTGTTTGTGATTCATGTCTCAGTAAGGCCAAGACAAACTTTGAAGAAATGAGAATGGAAGAAATGAAAGTTCTTCCGTCTGCAATGAGAAACAAAGGCAAATTATCAACTCCAGGCTAGCTACAACAGCAGAAGTAGGAAAATGTAGAGTGGCTATTCTTCTGGGAGGAATATAAAGCCCAGTGCTTCTTCATGCTTCTGGACCTTAGAAAGAACCACAGGCATCATCAAGATAGAAACACATAAGTCATATGATAGTCTTCAAGTTACAGACAAAATTCAACAGCAGCTTCAATTCTACTTCTAAAAAATTAGTTTTCTGAAGCTTTCACCTTTGTGCTGGATCCCTTCCCATCTGACCAACAGCTAATGCTGAACCTTTTTTGAAAAATTTGAATTCTTAATGATTTATGAGGGAATTGAGAAAATGCAAGGAAATTTCAGACTAAGCTATCAAGATTATCCTGCCCCGCCATCATACAAGTTAGTTCAGTTGGATAAACTTGATATCAAGGTGATCTTTCTGGTAAAACTTTATTTAAAAAAAAAAACAACAAACATCAAAAGTGATGCTTGTTTCTGAAAAGAATGCAGCACAATCTCCAAAAGTGACTTGTGATTTTATATGTCCAACTAGAAACACTTCATAACAGTGTGGGATTTTTTTTTCCAGAGAAGCTCTCTTCAAGCAAGACAAAACACACAACTCCATGCAATGACATCTTCAGGTGAAATTCATTGCACCTGAATCTGACAAAGAGCAGTAGTGGTACTTCACACCGACCAACAAGTTAAATCACTTCCTCTGGAAGCATTTATGGTCCATGTGCCTGGACATCTGCCCTATTGCATAACCAAAAATTTATTCATCATCTGACCAAAACTGTACCCAGCAGAAGATCAAATGATCAATATGCCACCATCCATCATAAGACCGAGGTATTTCTGATTGCATGATGAGCATGCAATCCCAGAAGAAAGCTGGGGCAGGAAGGAAGCAGAGAAATTTAGGCTATTATATTTATAGATTAACCTTGTCAGCCTCATTCCATTCCACAGTTTGGGTGCTGCTGAGAAAAGAAATAGAAAAAATATCCCCTACCTTCATTTCTTCCATCAATCTGAACAGTTACAGTTGGGGATGTAGTAATTTCTGGGAGATTTTGGTTGGGAGCACATACTTGTTTTTACACATCAGGGAAGTTGTCATAGAACTCTGCAGCCATGTTGATTAAAACCATTTCCTCACAGCTGCCTTTGACTGGGCTGTCAGCATTGACATCAGGAAGCCCCTGGGAAAGCACTAGCTCAGCCATCTCCTCATGAGCAGAGCAGATAGCTATGGAGGTCTAAGCTGGAATCCTCAGGATCACTGTTGAGTCCTGTGCTAATTTCTTGAGCCAGGAGGAATATGGTGGCTTTAGAGCTTTTCTCTTGAGGTTTTGCCGAAACTGGGAGAGTGCCTTGTGAAGGTGGTACTGTGAGAAAACCTCATCAAGACTTAAGACTGGCAGACTTGATGCTACTATGTTATCTCATAAGATACCAACTCCACACTTATGCAATATTTTGTTCCCAGGGAACCCCAACAATGGCATTCTCAACAGCATTCCCTGCAGCCCAAGACCATGCCTGTCCTCCAACCAGCAGACCACCACACCTTGAAAAAAAGTCATGAACCTTCTCCACCTCCTCATCACTGTAGGCCTTGCAGCAGTACACACTCAGGTTTTACTTAAAAATTTGCAAGGGATCCTCTCCTGGCTTAAGAGAGTGAAGAAGTCCTGCGGATCACCAGCAATACCAACTTGTCCTCCCTTCCCAGCATCAAGCCAACCAATGGCATTGAGGATAAAGGTTTTCATTGCTGATGCTTGGAAAAGTTTTCAAGTGAGTACCACAACACGGCCCCTGCCATAGTGTGCAGCTGCAAGGAATGCCTGGTGGGAGTCATTCACAGCAATGGGAAATGCTAATGCACCATGGATGAGTAGATGGAAGGGGACACTGCCATCTTCTATCTTGAATTTGATCACTCCTTTCAAAAGAACTTCTAAAATTTTTTTTGCATCCAATCCACGTCTGGAAAACCAAAAGAAATCCTTGTCATCCAGACTGGTTTATAAATGCTGAAAGCTGTACTTATCTCTGCCCTGTTAGTAGTGATACAGTCATGACTTCCTATTAACACTCCTTGTTTCAAGAAGTTATCAAGACAAATATATTCATCTCTATTGAAAGACACTTGAAAGTTAACCCAAGAGATATCACTGAAGTGGCAGCAATGTTAAAATTACAGGGATCACCAGCTTTCAATTCATACCAGCTTTCCTTAAGCATGGTATAAATTGAATTCCAGGCAAGAATGGTGCTGTGTGCTTGTGACTCACATTAGATTTTTCTGCAATGGGCTAATATGTTACCACCCACAGAGGGTGGCTCTGTCCTTCACAAGAATAAGTTATTGTCCTCAGGGCATAGAATCCGTAAGAGATCAGGCAAGCAATTCCTAATCCTTTTCAGTGCAAAGGCAGACAGGTACCTGAAAACATTCTCAGCGATGGCTTCAACTAATCCAGTTGATTTTGCTTTCAGGAAGTCTAAGGGCTCTGACACTCTTTCTTCTAACAGTTCAGCTTTAAGGTGGTGACCTCCAGTCATAGAGCAAATGGAAATCAGGTATTATATGTTAAAACTGTGACAGTTGTTTGCAAAGTTGCACAGTCATCTGCTCTCTCGCTTGTCTCTTTACCACAGCCTTCAGTGTAAACTTTAGCCTCTGTTGCCTGCCCGCCTGCCTCTCCATCCTAGGACATAAGGATATTTTTTCCGTCATAATGCTGAATAGGTGCCAAGACAGGTTGTCAAATCTCTGTCCTGGGAGATATTCAGTACTTGACTAGACAATGCCCTGAGCAACCTACTCTAAGTGTCCCTGCTTTGAGAAGACATTGGAGCAACTGACCTCCAGAGGTCACTTCCACCTCAGCTATTCCATGATTCAGATTTCTATCAGCATGTTCCAAATGTATTGGCAGTGCAGCACACCTGATAAACTATTGTGAGGACAATGGCTTATTGCCTCAGCAGAGCTGTCTCCTGAGCATGGCCAGAGCTGAGTCTTGTTATCATGACATGATCTATTATCCTTGTCTGAACATAGCTCTGTGTCCTCGTTTCAGCTTAATTCAGTAGCTGCTATAGTGCTGTGTTTTGGACTTAGTAGGAGAACAATGCTGATAACACACTCATGTTTTAGTTGTTGCTCAGTATTGTTTACACTAGTCCAGGACTTTTCAGCTTCCCATGCTCTGCCAGGGGCACAAGGAGCTGGGAGGGGGCACAGCCAGGACAGCTGACCCAAACTGGTGAAAGGGCTATTCCATACCATCTGACGTCACGCTCAGTATAGAAACTGGGGGATTTGGCTGGAGGGGCAGCGATCACTGCTCAGGAACGGGCTGGGCATCGGTCAGCAGGTGGTGAGCAACTGCACTGTGCATCACGTGTTTTGTATAATCTTTTATCATTACTATTATTATTATTTTCTCTTTCTCTACTGTCCAATTAAACTGCCTTTATCTCAACCCACAGGTTTTACTTTTTTTTTTCCAATTCTCTCCCCCATCCCACCGGGGGGGTGGGGAGGG
>VZTL01012681.1:21562-49538 GCA_013400535.1 Scopus umbretta
GGTACTTGAATGCTTCCAGAGGAGGGCAACAAAGCTGGTGGAAGGGCTGGAAGGCATGTCCTGTGAGGAGGGGCTGAGGACTCTGGGTTTGTCTAGGTTGGAGAAAAGGAGGCTGAGGGGCAACCTCATTTCTCTCTACAGCTTCCCGAGGAAGGGAAGTGGAGAGGGAGGTGCTGATCTCTTCTCCCTGGTATCCAGTGCCAGGACACATGGGAATAGTTCAAAGCTGTGCCAGAGGAGGTTCAGACTTGACATTAGGAAACATTTCTTTACTGAGAGGGTGGTCACACACTGGGACAGGCTTCCTAGAGAGGTGGTTGATGACCCAAGCCTGTCACTGTTTAAGAGGCATTTGGACAACATCCTTAATAATATCCTTTAACTTTCAGTCAGCCATGAAGTGGTCAGGCAGTTGGACTAGATGACCCCTTGCAACTGGAACTATTCTGTTCTGTTCTATTCTGTTCTATTTGCAGCAAGGATCACCTATGCTACTGAGTCTAGTTGCCTCCACTACCAGCCATCTACAAAATACACAATCTAGAGGGGAATGGACGGCTAGATCATAGACTCTTTGTGGACAATATCCAAGCCTTGTGGATCCACACAGTATCTACCCCATGCTTCCCAGGGACTTTAAAGCGCACCCTGAAGTGCAACGACACCCAAAAAAGCTAAGAACTCTGTTACAAATGCCTTGCAGTTTACACCATGCCACAGGACATTAGCAGAAAAGACAAAGGTCATCATTTGTGTCTCAGGTCCTGCATCAGAAAGAATTTAAATACTTCAGGAAGTGGCCCCATAGCCGTGCTATTGACATAGTGGAAAAAAAAAGGCCAACTGTGCCATAACACTGCAGATCAGACCCAACCAAAAGTTTCTTCCTAAACAGTTATCTGTTGAACATTTTAACATGGAGCACATGAGCCAAGCTTCTTGGTAGTTTCCCAGTAACCTGTAGAAGCACGTTCAACTCCTGCACATCCATCTCTATTAATGGTCATTTCTTTTGGGGGATAGGGAGAAGAGATTTTTTTCGTACCAGCAGGCCAATAGCAGAAAACCCAAGGAAGAATAAACACTATATACAATCTAAAGACAGTGCAAACAAATATTTAAATACTCATTGGGTGATCACAGGAATCCTCGACATTTCTCAACATTCAAATCCTCGGACACTGAGAAAGTGCCAGTCTCTCCCTCACTGCCTGTGAAGTACACACCTGGTCACCTGGTTCCCAGGAAATTCAAACAGCACCTTCTCCTTGCCATGTTGACTAGCCCAGTGCCAGGCTTGGCCTCCAATGAGCAGCCCTCCACCCCCCTTTACGAAGTCAACCAGGTCTTTCGCCTGCGTGCTGTCATAGGCGTCCACACAGTACACCCCCAGGGAGGGGCTAAGCTCTGCCCCAGCCTGTACTCTGGTGCCAGCCCTGAGCAGCAGCTGGGAGAGGGAATCCAAACGAGGATGGACCCCAACCACAGCTTTGGGGGAAGGCTTGAGCCACTCCACAGCATTTCTGAGGAACTGGGAAAACCTGGAGTCCTTCAAGATTCCCTCATGGGAAACAACCACCATCCGGCCCTTCCCATAACAAGATGCTGCAATTACACTTGCTCATTGGTTCTCACCAGCACTGGGAAGGCTTCATCCCCAAATGAGCAACAACTCACATGGATGATAGTTTGTTGTGAACTCAAATGAATTAACATCTTTCACCAGAGAGGCACAGGCTGCTGTGGAATCCATCTGAAATACCTCTTGTTAAAGAGTACTGAAAAAGAAAGAAAGGGAAGCACTTTTTAGATCAGAAGCTATGTTTGAAATGCTTAACAGATACGAGCTATTGAGATACATACCAGCTATGCTGTTCTACAGTCCCAGGAGGAACCTGTATCCACAAGTGATGCACAAGTATATAGCCCAGCAGTAAGGTGAGCCAGGCAAACATGACAGGAATCAGGAAACTTTGCATAGCTACTAGTCACAAAATAACCCCAACAGATATGTTAGGAAATGTACACGGAAGACATAATTCCAGTTAAGCCTTTCTATATTCTTCTGCCTATGAGTGTTTGAACTGGTATGAAACTGCTTTACAACACTAACATGCCTGGACTTGTAGAAGAACAATCCAAATAATTTTTTATTTATATAATATGTAGACTTCAGATTACTAGGTCTAGCCACAAGCTATTATGTTTCCATGGCTCAATTTCAAGAGGAAATCTTGCATCTCCGGGAGGCAAAGGCCTTCAGTTATCTCCAATTGTGTAGGACTAAGTGTTCACCCCGCTGGCAGAGGTGGAATCAGTGGCTCTCATGCCACTGTACACCTGCTGTCAGAGTGTGTTGCACTCAATGAAAGTTGTATAGACTTAAAGGAACATGCCTTATATACAGAATAAAGAATTTATTGTTAGTCTCACTAGTGCCTTGACAGGGTAATTACAATACAGCAAAAATATTAACCCAGTTAAAATGATACTAGCATGTATAATACAAATTATTTCATTATTGCTAAATCCCAATAATGATACAATTAAAATTGATATACATAGGGTCTCCAGTGTCTAACCATTTCCCCAGTATTTAATATTTGGTTCCTGATATTCAGTGATGCTAGTCTTTTCAGTGATGCTAGTCTTTTCTTAGAAGAGATGACTTGCAGTGAGCCATCAATATCCTGAGTTCTTTGCTAGGAGGAATTCAATGGAGGAAAGGAGAGGGGAGTTCTTCCTCCTTGATCTTAGGTCCTCTTGGAGTACTTCTTAAATAACCTGTTTTTTACTGGCCCATGGGTCAGTTACATGATGACTAGTTAGTAATGTTAGACCAATACCATAGCTCATAAATATACAGAATCAGCATTAAGCTAGAGGAGATAGCCCTCCTGACTCTTCCCTGACACTTATAAATTTCTGAAGTTACATCTAAAAGAGACCTGTGGTCACTCAAGACAGTTACTGGTGAGTCTTGAGCTGTTAAATTTGCACAAGGCCTGTGGCTTGCCTTTAGCAATAGCAAAAATGCATTTACTGGTCAACAGAGATCAACCCCCTTCCAGAACATTATGTATGGAGTCCTGAAGAATTAGATAGCAAATTAGATTTGCAAGGCTGTGTGTTTAGGGAGACGTCTTCTGGCATAAGCAGTGCGGTCTCATTGTCTCCCCACCCATCTACCTGACCATTAGGATAGATAACTGCATCCATTCATGACCAGCATATCTCCTCTGGGGCTACACTGGTGTAGCAGGTTCCATGTGTCTCCACCTGTCCAGACAGGGAAACTAACCAACAGGGTACAGCTGTATCAACAGAATTTTTTTAATTCAATCCTGCACCAGGTGCCACCTTCTTACATAAGCTGACCTAGCAACATGCTGGGTGCCTTCCTGTATCAGCAAGGGGACAGGGCAGAGACCTAGAGATACGGCCCATGGGGAGAAGGAATAGGGTGCTATTTCACATCTGCCCCAGGCTGGAGTGAATGGAAACTCTCGCCATTTAATATTTGCTTCCTATAACCTCAGTGAAGCGACTAGCTATCTAAACCTGTTTCCCTGGTAGCCAAGAACACATTGTCAAAATAGCCACCACATGTTTTTCTGCTGGCAGTTTCAGCTGAATGTCAGGGTCCCGAGTGCACCCAAAAGCCCTTAATGGCCTTAATGGCCAACTTCACCTGTGGCCTCCACCCACTCCCCCTGCCCATGAGCCCCGGGGGCTCCATTTCGGCTCAGCCCTGCACCTTCAGATATCGTTGGTCTACCCGTCTCTAGGCCTGTCTCTGGCCCTGCCTCCTGGATGGCTCTCAGAAATTTGCTGCACATAGCTTTTCTCCAGGATGGGCCCCACAGGCATATGCCGTAGCTTGTCTCCTGTCCTGCCTCTGACCCTCCCTCCTTTTGCTCCTGATTGGACTCCCTGGACAGACCTGGCTCATCGCTTGCCTGGCCTGGGGCTGTTGAAGGGCTCTGTTACCAGCACCCCACTCTGCCTGCAGCGTTCAGACCCCACAGGGCTGTGCCCGGTCCATTAGGGCGCTGCCTGTGCTGCCATCACCCTCAGCTCCAAGCCCACTTTCTCTTAGGAGCAGCTGTCCCTTGCCGCTCCCTTACACCGAGAAGCCAAAGCTCGACAGGGCCACGGAGCCATCCTGGCCTCCTCACTCTCCTCAGCACACAACTCCGGGGCACACAACAAAGGGCAGGTGGTAGACTGTAGTTTATTCAAGGGACGGGGTCTAGGCCTTACTCTCAGAAGACAGTGATTTTCATCCTGATCTAGCTGTGGCTAAATAATATTATCTTTTAAACCACTTTCATTTGTTTAACTAGACTGTTGCCTGTGGGGAAAGGTACCATTTGTTTCTGTGTGTTCGCATGGTGCCTAGCACAAGAAGGCTTGCACTCTCGCAGGACCCTGATCGCATAAAAAGAATCATTATAGTAAATGGCTGTCAACTCCCAGGCTGAACGTCTCTGAACCAATTTGCACCAATGCTTTTGCTTTCTTGACTCTTCAGTCAGAAGGCTTTGGTAAACACTGAAATACCTATATCTTTTTTTAAGGTCAACCTTTTTTTTTTTTACTTTCTGTGTACAACTGAGGCCCTGCATCAACTGTCAAACCAAAGATAATACGAATCATGCCAAACCAGATCTGTTAATTCCTCACTGAGATCATCTACTTCAAGTTTTTTTCTTTCCTCTGTTTGCTCTGGTCAAACTATAGGTGCTGCTGAGCCTTGCTGTTCTCAGGTCAGGAACAGGAAAAAACAGGCCACCGAGGGCAGAACAGCTTTACCCCCACATGCATTTTAGTGCATGCTGGATGACAAAGGCCCCACCTCAATAACGTAAACAGATTTGGAATGAGCAGTGTCTTTGGCACTGAAGTTGGACAAACTACCCAGAATAGAAGGATTAGAGAAAAAGGGTATGGTAGAGACCATAAATATTAGAGGTGGCTTGCTGTGGAGACTCCTGTCTCCACCCACCAGCCCCAGCACTGCATCTCAGAAAAGTGCACTTTTGGTTACATGCAACAAGTAAGCCCGTGAGGGTGCAAGATGGTACCACACACCACGTGGCCATCTCTGGACTTGGATTTACAGACAGTTTGGAATTTCCACTGACATGCAAAATAATCTGTTATGGTTTAAGCCACCTGTTACCAGGTCTTTCATACTATATAGATGGCATTGTCATCTATACAGTATCTATTGCTACAGCAGTGTTGTGGTTTAACCCTGATTGGCAACTCAGCACCACACAGCCGCTCACTCCCTCTCCCCCTACCCCAGTGGAATGGAGGAGAGAATCAGGGGGGAAAAAAAACCAACCAACCCCTAACACCTGTGGGTTGAGATAAAGACAGTTTAATAGGACAGCAGAGAAAGAGAAAATAACAATAATAACAACAGAATATACAAAACAAATGATACACAACGCAATTGCTCCCCCCCCAATGCCCAGCCTGCCCCCAAGCAGCAATCCCTCCCTCCCCAGCCAACTCCCCCAGTTTATATACTGAGCTTGACATCAGGTGGTATGGAATAGCCCTGATGGCTAATTGGGATCAGCTGTCCGGCCTGCATTCCCTCCCAGATTCTTGTGCACCTGGCAGAGCATGGGAAGCTGAAAAGTGTAAACAACTGAAACCAGGACAAGCAGTCAAGCGTTTCTTCTCAGACCACAGAGGTCTGGTAGGTTGCCTGACTTACTCATGTACCCTTCTACAGCCCGATGACAGCCATGTCCTTCCCCTCTGAAGCTGCTGCTATTTGACACATCCTTGAACCTCTCCCCTGTGTGAGCATTGGGCAACTCCTCTATGCCGTCTTAGGAGATGAACTGCCCTCTGCAGGTGCCTCCTTCTCTGCGTTGGCCCTAAAGAGAGCCTTGGGTGAGCAACTCAGATTGAGACCACTAACTTTTGGAGGCCTAAACCAGGGCAGATGAATCCCATTTTAGCTATGCTTGATTTGTGGATTACTTCCTACAGCTGATGCTGGAGAATCTAAGGCTAAAATAATCAATACAAATAGCACAAATTTCTCTAGCTGTCTAACTAAATTTTGAGAAATCCAAATGAGCAGAACCTGTTATTGAATCAGCAGCTTGTTCAATGCAACTGAATTATTACCAACATGTTTGAAAATAATTTGTTGCTAGCCAGAAAGCATATACAGAAGTAGTTAATAAAACTGACAGTGTCATTAGCATTTTATTTCACATGTGTTCTTGAAGAGGTATTGTACCTTTCTGTGTTTCTCCAGGTGTCTTGGCAAATCTGACACTTCACATACTGGTGAAATCACCATTAGATTGATAATCTTCATCAGAAGTCTTCATCAGATCTTTGTTGGGCTTCCAGCTCCCTACTAGCAGGAGTATATAGCAATAGCAGGCAACTTTCCACTAAAAGCAAGCTGACTGCAAAAATGAAGCCAGGAAGTTTACATGTAATTTGAAAACCTCACCAGCGAACCCATTCATTCTTATTTTATTGGAGCATGAAAACCATCTGTTTCTGGTTTTATTTTTGCTAGGATCAATGTGGCCTCCTAATCTATTTTACTTTTTTTCTGCTTCAGCTCCTGCTCAGGTCAGTCTCAGGTGTGACCTAGGATTTTCCCAGACTGCATGCTGCATTGTTCGTGACTGCTGTTTGAACTACATTTTCACATAAATTATTAAATGTTTCATGTGTTATTTTACAGTGTGTCTCTGTGACATTTTCTTATCATATTGCCACAATTTCAGTTTGGCCTTTCTGCTTTGACAGGCTACTCTAGCATGCACCTTAACTAGTGGATAAGCAATCGCAGAATTCAGGCCTGCAACATGCCAATCTTTTCTCTGATTTAGGCTACATTGCTTTTTTTTTTTCTTTTTAATTTTGCAGAGGAGAACAGACATCATTCTGAGGGTGACATTAATTTGAGATAGTCCAATTTTTAATTTCTTTACTATGTATGCCTTAGTATTTCCAGCTGCATTTAGAGCTGGTATAAATAAATTCTAGGTTCTCCACTTGAGTCCTTATGGTCGGACTAATCCATCCTGGCTCAGAATCCAACTCATCACCTTTTCCTTTTGCCTTTTTTTTCTCTTGAATATTTCATGGCCCATTTTGTTGTGCCATTCATGAAAAAGGAATAGAACCTGCCATACTTAGGTAACAGATCAGATAATATTTTGAGCATTTTTTTAATGTACATGAATTCAACTTTTACTCATAAACTCATTAGGGGTGAAATCTGCTTATGTATGTAGGGTCAGGTCTAGATCTTTACACCATGTAAATTTTTTTCTGAATCACCAAACCAGGACCAAAACAGTACTGAAACACCATCTAAGCTATGATTAGCCTCTGCATTTACTTTATTGGAGAACAATTTATACTGGGAGTGAATAAGAATGGAAAGACAAGGCAAAATATTAGGCCAATGAATCACAAGGAAATCAGAACCATATCTGAGCCAGAACAAAAATGAAAAGATGCTGTAATGAATCTTTGGATCACTTCTATTTAGGTTTTTTTTTACTGGGCATAGAGACATGAAAGTAGGACCACACACACAACCTACAAGTCCACAATGATTATTTAATTATTGCTCATACATAAGGAATGGTTTGGGACTGGTATGCTATTAGGCTAAGCATTAACATGCTTGCCAGCCCTGTGTAGTCACCAGTGTGATGTGTTAGTCAAGCAATGATGAATGAAATGGGAGAAAGATTAACTTCTGTTGTTCCTTGGAAAAGGCTGGTCCTCTGTCTTGATTAACTGCTGTCTTCCTCCTCTCTGCTCCCTCATGCTGTCATGTCAGTGTATTTTTTTAACCTTTGATGAGTCCATGAGTTAAACCATTACTGACTACAGTCAGGTCACCTCTTCTTTGCTTCCACTCTCCCATCTTGCATGGCATGTATCTTGCTGTCAGGCTATGGTAAGAATGACAGCTACAACTTATAATTGACTTATTCACATAAAGCTGGATGTTGGGTCAGAGGCATAAAATGTAGGAAGAAATCTACAGCATTTCAGTTATCAGGTATGTATTATATAAGGTGTACATAAGCATTATAAGGTCACTTTCATGATAGTAGGAGTGGAAGTTCTGCATACTTAAGAGTGATTAAAGATTAGGGATTTTAGGGTAATCAAAACTATAGTGAAAATCCCATGTTACTGAGATCATAACTGAAGGATACAACATTGTGGAGGCTACTATTTGCTTTACAGATCCATATTCTATTGGTATTGCCCTTGAGACCGCTCCAGTGACAGCTCCATTGACAGCAGGAAGCTAAAGAATTCGGTGTAAAGCTAAGCACCCAGTGAGCTATCATGCAGCACACAAGGAGAAAAAGATGGGCTATAGCTAGTCTGAGAATCCAGGTTTAAATATTTCTCCTTCTATGGTCTATAGGATCTCATTGGGTCCTGTTCCCAGCTGGGTAAAGAGCACAGTTCCACAGACAGCTCTTTCTTGATAGGCCATCCCCAGGCTGTAAAAAAAGGAGCCAGGTTCTTATTCACCTGGTGAGAAAACTTCTGTGCCCACAAGTTCATCTTAGAAGGGTTGTCTTTTGGGATGGTGGACATTTTCTGGTAGTCAGAGAAGAGGTGTGTGAAAGGGTCCCAACCAAACCCTTCCTGCAACTGATGGAGAAGAATACAGTGTAAAAACAATGAACTTCTCATTTCACTGGCATTATTCCTGTGTTACAAGCAGTAGACAATTCCACAGGTTCCTGCAGTGTCTTTTAGAATGAATGTGAAGTTAGACAAAGGCAGCCAACTTTCAGGCTTCAAAGCGTAACTTACAGCACTAAAGTATACATAGTATATATGCCTATAAAATACACCTTCCCATTATCCTGGCCTACTAAAACGAGAGAGATGAAAGATGCATTTGTAGCAGCTAGAAATGTCAGCAACCAACTATACAAGCTGCTGATTTGGGCAGAAGAAAGCTTCTTGTGCAGTGAAAAAGCATCAGAGAGGACACTGCCAGAGAACCTGGGAAGAAAGAGCACAGGAGATCAAGGACTAATCAGAAAACAGGAAGGAGAGATTGTGAGCAGGACATGCTTGGCTAGGAATAAGAATGAAAAGGATTCAGATAGATAAACCTGCTGTTGCATGAGTAAAGAATTTAAAATAAAGAGGGAGGGGAAGCCTACATTGCTGCTTAAGATGAGGTCAATATGAAGAGCTGTCTTGGAACAACAGTATTACAGGATGCAGAATATCTACTCAATCTCCATAGTTCCTGACCAAGCCATGACCTACACCTCATTTTCTGATACTAAATACATTGACACTAAATTGCATTCCACAAATCCTCCATCATGCTGGAACAGCTAAGCAGTAGGCAGCACTTCTACATTAGGCAGAATAAATAGGCAGGTTATCTACCTCTGATAATCCCCTACTGATATGGAAACTCTTGGTCCTGAGACTAGCTATGAACTAGACAGTATCTTTTTGTGAGAAGGCTGGAGAGCCATGAGGTGGCTGACTGGAAGGTGGGAGACCGAAGGGGTCTGGTGTTATGCCAGGTCAAAAGCAGTAAGCCAACTTATACTGGAGGAGGCTCCATGTCACGTTAGGTTATGTCTGAACTGCAGAATGCAGGAGCATCTCCTGGACCCTGAGTTCAAGTACCTATCCCAGACATTTCCCAACTCCTTGTCACAACATGTCCACAGTGCAAAATGTTCCCTCCCCTGCTGCCAGTTTTCTATGGGAAGAAAACGCAGGTACTTATGGCGGTGAACTGTGGCACATCCTGGACAATGGGGGGAACCAGCACCCTGGAGTATGCTGCAGGTCCTTCTTTTTCCTAGTCTAGACAGAACCTTGGAGGTCTCTGTCTTTACTCCAAAGCAAGCAGTGAGGAGGTAGAGACAGAACAGTACAGACAGCAGTTTTGTAGTTCCATTTAAATCTGTAAATCTCTTGGGCCAATTAACTGATTTTCTGATTGCTTCATACTCTTATTTGCTCTTGCAAAAAATCTTGCCTGTGTGTTACAGGCTTTAGTGACCACTCTGGGGAGGTAAATGGGTATCCAGGCTGAACTCTTGAGAGACGGTATGCTCCATCAGGCAATGGCAAGACCAGAGGACACCATGTCGCCATGCAAGCCTAAGAACCAGACAGGAGTTGGACCTAAACAGGCCTGAAGGCGGCCGAAGACTTCCTGGATTGAAGGAATGTGGAAAATATCTAAATGGCAGTCAAATGTGGGGCTCAAAGGAACATGGAGACCATTCCACAACAAAAAAACCCAAAACATTATGGCTGTAATAGGGACAGTATATAGACAGAACTGTAATTGTTCTTTCATGTCACATTTATCCCAGCAGTCCTGTCAGTACCCAGACAGGAGACGGGAGATCCCAGTCTATAGGGTGTGGATGAGGCAGTGGGGCAGTGGCCAAACTGGTAAGGTAGTATGGGAAAATTTCCCCTTTTGCAACTGTTCCACTCTGTATAACTATTTTGATATTCATTGCACCACAGAAAACAGAGGTTGACACTTCAGTTTGATGATTCAGGCACTTGTCTGGGATGTGGAAAAATCAGGATCAATATTCCTCCAATATTTTCTTGTTCATGTAAGACAAGAGAGCTCCAGACAAGAGGGCTGAGGGATACTCACCTCACAACAGTCAGCAGCTTAAGCCATCATAACGGACAGTTGCCTTATGGTCCCCTGTTAAAATCAGGTTGAGCGCTCTCTCCATTAGATTACTAGTTGCTACAAGGATTAAGGGAACGGGGGAAGAAAAAAATCCCTCTAGCCTGCTTCCCAAGAGAAGGCACTTTAATCTAGGACAGGGTTCATGATTTAGAGTCTCAACCACAGTGAGGTATCCAGTTATATGTGCAGGAGGATAAACTGAACCCATCCCCTTGCCACTTGATGGAGTACACTGGTTCCACTCAGTGCATCGGCTGATACGAACACCCCACTCTTTGCTATGCTTTGTGAAGAGGATCCTAGCCATGTAACTCACTACTGCTAGATGCCTGCCTCTTCTAGACACTTTACAGTGCCAAGCTTTTTTCTGCCAACTAGCCGAATGTCCCACAGGAAAACTGCAGCAGATTAAAGAGCTGTGCCCAAGTTTGATCATCCTTTTCCCATGCTGTAGAACAAGAAGCAGTTCCTGTTTCTCTCCTAGGGAGAAAGATTAGTAGATTGCACTAAGCTCTCTCCCTGAGTGGCTAAGTCCAAGTCTGGCAAAGGAAGGTTTTCAGGAGACATCAGCATTAGACTCTCTGTCTGTATACCTCTCACGTGCTTTCTGGACCCAAGATGAACCCAGATTGTAAGCAAACACTTACAACACATGACAGCTACAGTCACCAGGCTGCAGACATCCTTCTGACACAAACTTCATTGACTGCACTAAAAATACACCCGCTTTTCCCAGTTACCTGCAGGTATGTCTCCAGAGCAGTCCACACCTTCCAGTCCTTTAGTTGAGCACCTTTCTTCAGATACTCTTTTATCCTTTCCTTCCGACACTCTGACCTAAGCGCCTGATGGGCCTGATGCCTGGGAATCCCCAGCACCTTCTCATGAACATAGACAGACCAGAGGTTGCAGGTGGCCTCTGTGGTATGAGGGGGAAACTCCCATGCTTGCTGCTGTTGATTGTGCCCCAGCTCATGGACAGGACCCCAAAGACCAGTAGTTCGCATGTGCTTCACGTCTAACATCTCCTTCACCGAATCTAGGTGACCCATGATGGGGTAGCCAGCATGCATCCAGCCTGCAGGAAAGACAGGTACCAACATACATCATAAGTGCTCACCCCAGTGCCTCTTAGACATAAATGAATGTATTTTTTTCATTTCTCTAGTGCCTTTCCTCCATCTCACAAACCACACTGTATTACCACGAATGACAAATTTTTCTCTTTGTGAGATAAGGAAATACTACAAGTTTCACCCTAACAAATAGTCAAATAAGCAGCGTAAAGTTAGTACTGGACTATCAGTTAAGCACAGTTTCACCTGCTTTCCCTTTTTATACATAAGCGTGCACTCACAGTTGGACTGCGGTTGGTTAGGAGGTTAGGAGCAGGGAAAACACCTGACCATTGCCGAGAATACACCTGAACTCTCACAAACTGAGCACAGCTGATGTCAATCCAACCATGCAATAAAGTGATTCAGCACCCTGGCAAAGCTTGAGTCGTTCTATGTAGAGTGTGGATACTGCAGGTCTGCACTCCAGTAGTCAGCAGTGTGGATGAGACACATGGAAGTCACAGTTTGTCATGCTTAAGGGCTGCAAAGCTTGTCATGCTTGAGCCCGTTCTTAACCTCACAGGATAGCTATTTTATACACAATTTCCCAGCATCATGCTAGGCAAGAATCTTGCACTGCAAGGGTTTTTACTCATGTCTCTTTGGTGTCTTCATCCCTAATTTGTCCTTCTTCTTGAAGATTCCCAAAGCTTCATACAAGAATCACCTACCTGAACTATAAAAACACCTATTGTAGCAGGGGATAAACAGCCCTTTACACTCACTACATAGGGAGCCTATACAGCTGGCTTTGACTGAACACTAAGCTTGTAGACTACCCAAGTTGGAGAACATGAACAGCAACCCCCTTCCTGCAGGACCTATTTAAGATCTTGAGCTCCCTCTTTTTTAATGAGGGATGCATGCATTTAGCAGCCACTGGCACCCAGAACGTTCAGGTCCAGAAATGTGAGTGAAACTATTAAGTCCACCCAGAACAGAAGGGAATATTATGTCTGCAGACTATGATCTTTTTAACTGCCATTTGCTCAGGATAGCAGAACTTAACACTCCCAAGAAGTGCAACGAATTCTTTCCACGTGGCTTAGCAAAGGGTGAGGACATCAGGGCTCATGCCAAGCCCTATTTCATTGTGGGATGATGAATTTAAGCAGTCTATTTTGAAAAACAACTGAACAAAGCTTGTATTGCAAAGTTCCACATTTACCATGTCATTTGACTCTAGATCAAACGTGCTCAGTTCACAACTGGAAAAGCTGGGGTGGGGAAGCATCCCCTCCAAAACTACAAACTCATGGGCCTTGACAGTGATACCAGTTCTACTTTTCCACTGCCATCATCTCAGGAACACATCTTTTCAGGCTAAGCATAGGAATGTTCAGTCCTATGGCTAAGGCAGGGAAAAAGTAGAAATCAGGTTGCTGTCTCCCAGCTGTACTGACTCTGCAATGCATTCAGGAGGGAGAATAAGTAACTACATCTGAGTCAAAGCCACTGCAGTCAGCAGCCCTGCCTCTTAACACACCCAGGCAGCAGAACAACTGAGACAACACCAATTTTGAGAGCAGGGAGGCATCTGAAATGGTCAATACATTTTTTTAAGCCTTGCCCTACCATGTTTCCATTGTGATGGAGTCACTCACAATTATGCAAGGATCACAGTGATTTAACACCTTACATATGTTCCCAGTCTGGTTTTAGCAAAATAACCTTGAAGGAACAGACACTGCTGCTAGAGGCCACTTGTCTCTTAGCCCTTGAGAAAGCCACATGGCAATGCACCTACCACATGAGATCTGGACATCTGTTACAATCCTCTCTGGCCTTGGGAATTTTGTTGGTACGGCTGCCAGTTTGCTTATTGCCACCATGATCTCATTCCACAGGGTCAGCAGAGGCTGTGGGTTCTCCATGTGGCGGATGCTGTCAGATGGTACCGTCAGGATGAGATTCTCAACAGCCAGTTCTGCCCAGGGAGCAGGATAGTGCCGGATACAGGCCTTCCACTGGCTTTCACAGGTCTCCCCTACATCAACAACACAGAAAATTGGTTAAGCATAGCTCTGATCTTTGAGCATGCTCCCAGAGGTCAAGCTGGAGAAAGAGACCACAGTCGTGAAATTCTCTTAGAAAATAGGATGTGGTACTTGTGTGACTGGGGGTGGTGGCTATTAACTAGTTAATCCTTATCCTGTCTTGGGAAGTCTCCTCAGGCTCTTTTATGGATGGGAGACAGGCAGAAGAGGACTCGCATATACCAGAGTAGTAGCACAGAAAGAACAGATCCCTGTTTTCCATCTGAAAACAAGAAGCACCAGGTTTCTCCAGTGTCTCTTGATGAACTCATTCCTTCTTCGCCAGCAGAGATTTGCTGTTTCATATCACAACCCTGTTTTTGTTTAGTTTGACAGAAAAGCAAGAAGAAATTGCATACAGGGAGAGAAACTCATGGAAACACAGGACATTCAGCAGAGAGATTTACTGTAGGGACTGGAGCTGGCCATATGGGGGCATAATAAAGCAAGGCAAGCTTTGTTGTGGCAGCAGTCAGCCTGTCTCCCTCTAACACAATGGTTTCTATTGGAAATGACAATTCCAGCCCCCAAGAAATGTCGGTTTGGACAAACCCTGCCCATTTTGTGACAGCTCCCTCACCTACCTTCTGCCACATAGCCGGCACAGACTGATTAAGTGACTTACCCAGAATCCTAGAGGACGACAAAGCAAGGAAACTAAATCTGGGTATGCCTAAACCCAGGCATTCCTACGACGTTCCTAAGCACAGGACCATCTTTCCTTTCAGTTACAGGGACAGCAGTATCTGTGAGCAGCTCTAAGAAGAAAGGCACCAAGGTAAAGAAACCTACCAAGCTTGAAGAAAGGAGCTCTGACTGCCCCTTCTACCGTGATGGACACTTTCCCCAGGACACTCCTTGCGGGTACTACGATGTAAATGAGGCCACCCCAGAGGCAGGAAATAGGCTGTTCCTGGCAGGCAATATCACAGGTGCGTATTACCACTGGGGCCCGTTTCAGCTCTGTGGCGTGAGAGAGGTCATCCGTGTGACACCCAATCTGCACCTGGCAAACAGAAGTGTAGCAACAGCTGGTCAAAGGGCTCCAAGTGTGACCTGGCAGACCGACCGCAACACCCTGAGCCGTCTGCTGCAGCCCTGTCCCTGCAGGGCATGGACGCATACGCAGCCTTCTGACTCCAGCCTACTTCAAGCTTTCAGCCTGTGGTGACCAGAAGCAGCAAAACAAGTGAAAAAAAGCTGGTGAGGTTCACTGCTGTCCCTGTCAGCTATACTCCTGTTATTACTGGGTCAACTACATCCTTCACCACCAGTTCAGGGTACTTTAGTGACTTCTTTCACTGCACTGTACTTGCATTGATCATTCCTTCACCCTTCACCAGCATCAAATTCACATCCTGTAACATATATAAACTGGAGGGATGTGATCACTGCTGGCTTCTTTTATTGTGCCTCTTCCTTGGTCCTCATACAGTAAAACAGACAGCATGTGGCTGCAGGATCAGACAGAAACACCTGAGTTAACTTTGCATTTAAGTTGGAGGGAGCTCACTGCAAAAAATATCCAAGCAGGTAAGCATTTATCTGCTTCGTACTTTGCAGAGAACAGGATCCCAAGTGACTAGTTTATATCTGATCTGGATACATGTACATGAGCAATAGTGACAGCACTGTGAAAGTACCTTATGAGACATCTTGAGAGACAGAACTAAGTTTGGTGCTTAGAAGGGCCCAAATACTTATCTTGGGCCTGAAAATCACCTTGATCAGTTTTATTTCCATGATAACAAAACAAAATGCTTCAGGCAGCAGCCATAATCAACTATCCCGCCAGCGCACAGAACAAGATTAATGCAACAGAGGAGAGTGGGAAACAAGGTGAAAAACTGTCACAATGCACTGAAAGCGCCACGGGGTGGCAGCAGTAGGAAAGGACTGAAAAGGCAGCAAAACCATTAAGGAGAAAACACTGTGCTGTTCTCCGTGCTATTTTTGAGTGCTCACCTGACAAACACATTGGTGTAAACAGAAGACAAACTAAAGACAGCTTACCTTCAGACCAGCACCTACCACCAGGCAAGGGAATGTTATAACTGCTGTGTGCCCTTCAGGAAGGTAGAGTCCCGTACTCCTCCACGCTGTCTTACCTAAAAATAAGAGAACACAGAACAGTCAAGCACTTCTTCAGCCTGACGTTACAGATTCTTGAGATTTCAATCTGCAACAGAAGAATCTTCCATCCTTTTCTTTTCCCTTGCTCTACACCTGCAGAACTGTCTCACGTTTTGCCCAACCTGTCAGAAATATAGTTTAAAAGCAACAGGGTAGCAGCATGAACATCATCACACCATCAGCAAGCAAGCCCACCCAAATCTGAACTTCTGGAAATGCCAAGCTTAAATGTGTTTACTAGTTTACTTCTAAAAATAATTTAAAAAAAAAAAAAAGAAGCCAAAACCCCAACACCTCCTCCACTCAGATCTTCTCACCCTAAAGCCCTCATAACAGGTGCATACTGTGGTAGTAACAAACACAGTTGAAGTTGTAATGGTCATAAAACATTTCGTAAATAACAGACTGACAGTGATATTGCATTTCTCCTTACTGACTGGTCCAGCACAAGCTGGGGCCCACATGACTTACCATTTCTAGCTGGCTGAAGTTATGAGAAAGCCTAAAAGGACTGTCCTATGCTAGGCGTAACAGTAAGATGGGTACTCTACCATACCACTACAATTCAGCATGTTTCTAGACAGTCTTCCCATGGAAAAGCAAGTATCCTCTGCCTAGATCTCTGTAAATACTTGCAATACACAGTACAAAACTGATCCATCTCTACTGTACTGATCAGGCAAAATCCACTCCCTAGTTCTGACATGAAGTTTACTCAAGCATGTTTCAACACAAACAGCAGAGAAGTCCTAAAAAGCTGAACTATCATAAAGCACCCAACTTAAAACACTTCCTGTCCTCCAAGAAAACAGGACCAGTTTTGTCAAGCAAAACCTAATCCAAGGAAAAATGCAAATTAGACCGTATCACAATGTTTTACCAATTCAGCTCAGTTTTGCTGAATTTGCACCAAATGGTGTTCAGGGTTTGCTAGCATTTCTTTTTTGTTTACGTGAAATGACACAAGTTCTGAATATTTCTGGTTAAACAAAATACTGTGTTCAATCCAACGCGTTCAGTTCAGCCAACCCTAACAATTTTCCCCTTTTGTCCTGACTCGTTAGTGTTAAAACCAGTGAATAGTTAGTTATTCCACAACTCTTATCTTCGTGTATCCTCTGCACTCGAGACATCACTACTCCAGAACTGTCTCCTTCATCTCATTAGAACAGTTTGGAAACAACTCTTCTCAATCATATTCCAACAGAAAAAAAACCCAAGATTAATCTGTTCAGGGGATAATACCTTACTAGTGGAACTTAACCTAGAGTTTAAACATATCAGCAGTGAACAGGAATCTCAGCAAGGCCTAAGCTTTGACAAATCATTCAGGGTGTAATTACCAAATACCCTGGCTTCAGTGGTGGTGTCAGCTCAAGAAGTTTCCACCATGCTTCCAGCCTCTTGTTTTCACCCCCAAAACCAGACCTTCACTCCATCAACTGTGCTGACACAACAAGTTGTGAGACTGTGCTATAACTCAGGCTGAAGTTATCTAGATAAAAAATAAACTTTTTGTTCCTAAGTCCTACCTTTTCATAGGATGGCACTACAGACAGCTGTATCAGCACAACTATGGCAACAACAACCTGCAGTGTAGAGCCCAGGGTTTCTCAAGGAAGCTTTCTTGCCAAAGTCACTGTGCCACGCAAGCACCCTGAGGTGCCTCTGTTAGATGGTTCTTCTCTCCCAAGTGCCTCTGCACCAAAAGCGAAGACGCAGGACTTTCACAGGGTGTTTCAGAGTGCTGAAATCAGGGCTGGCCACAGAAGAAGCCTGCCACTACACAGAGGTCAGCCTCCTCAAGAGCCCACAGTGAAATTGCACATCTGTGCCCATGTTCAGACACACTCACACACATGCACACTGAGGACAGGTGCCCCACCGATCCCAGCAACAGGCGGCCTCAAGAGGAAGGGAGGTACACTCCTCACCTGGGTTTGTGCCATCAATTTCCACAGTGATGGGGAGGGCACAGACGCCAACAGCAGATTTCTGCACTAGGGCTGCACTGTCTGTCATGGTGAGGGACAGCTCGGTCGCCATGCAGAGAAGGACTGCCTCTTTGGAGTTGCTCTTGACAGGGCAGTGCCTGCTGACGTGGGGGATCCCACTTCTCTGAAGCACTTTGATCAGGATGCGGTGGAGTGAGGCATACGCAGGGCAGTCGTGGGCTGGGATGTGCAGAAAGGCACTGCAGTCTTGTGATAGCCTTTGCAGCCAGTTCTTCAAGGGGGCCTTGAGCTCCTCATGCTGGTCTACATGCCTGCTGAAAAGAGCGAGTGCCTTGCGAAAGTGGTAGTGCTCCCCAGACCCCACGGCCGGGTGCTTAGCTGCCTGGACGCTCTGCCCCAGGATGCTCAGCCCAAAGCGGTTGAGGATTTTGTTGCCAGGATATTCTGCCACAGCAGCTTTGCTGCGGTTCTGGGAAGCCCAGTACCAGGCCTGGCCTCCAATCAGCAGGCCACCTCCCTCTGCCACGAAAGCGTGAACCCTCTCTGCCTCTCTGTCGCTGTAAGAAGAGCAGCAATACACGCTGATGTCGCCTGTCAGCTGTGACACCTGTGACTTCACCTCTTCCTGAGAGAGGAGGCTACACAGTTTCTTCAGGCTGGCATCCACACCCACCAGCCCCTTTCTCCCAGCATCCAGCCAGCGGACAGCATTGAGCAGGAATCTGCCCAGCTTCGGGGAGAACAGCTGGCTCTCGTGGGTCGCCACCACAACACGACCTCGGCCATAGCGTGCCGCAGCTACAAGGCAGCGGTGCGAGCTGTCCAGGCAGAGCGGGAAGGAGAGTACACTGTGTACCAGCAAGATGGAGGGTATGCCCCCTGTCACCAAATCCAGCTCCGACACACCACGCAGGAGGAACTCAGCATCAAGACCAAGGTTGGCCTGGTGCCTGCAAAACCAAGAGAGGTTCAGGTTAGCCCCCATCCCAGAATCCTTTGCGCAAAAGGCCAGCTTGCCCATCCCTGCCTCTTCTTCCTCCCTCATCCTAGTATATCATGTTGCCCGTTCTTTCAGTTAAAAAAAAAAAAAAAAAAAAAAAAAAAACACACAACAACACTTTTTTTTTTTTTTTAACCCCNCACCTCATTTTTTTCCTTTTAAAGCCTCAGTTTTTGCAGCCAAACAAATCTGTAAGAATCTCAGCAGTCATTTAAAAAAAGGAGAGAAAGAAGAGGTCAAAAGGAATTTTCTAGAACTCTAGCTTTGAAGAGCACCTTGAAAATCTAAATACATTGAAGAAACTAAAAAAATCAGAGGACTTTTCATGTTTTTTAAACCGCAGGTTTAAACTGCAGATGATGCGCAAACTGGCACATCTCCTATAACAGAAACTCTCTCCATTTACCCCACCCTAATTGTTATCAACCAGGCAAGCCCAAAAGATTTCTCTTTGTCTCCTCCCAGCTTCTGCCACTGTTGAGAACTGAAGAAAGGATAGCGAGGCCAGATGGGCTAGATGGACAGGCAGACACAGCTAGACAAATAATGAGTGACTAGAAGTTGAATCCGGGCCCTAGCACATAGGCCTCACATTACCACTAGCTAGCCTCCACAATATAAAGAGATTATACTGTGCAAGGCCCTCTTACCTCTGCTATTTCCATCTAACTCCAATATGTCACTGTGGAGAAAGACATGTTGAATAACTCTCTTTTGCTTTTTTTTTTTAAACACTTTCTCCTGGTTCTGCCAAACAGAGTTTTCCCACACCTCGAAAGAATCTGTTGTTATGTGGCCACTGCAGCCAACTCAGTAAGAACAAATGATGCTGCCCTTCTGCATGCCCATAGGACAGGAATTAAATCTGCAGCTCCCTTTTGGTTATTACTTTACTGAGACCCTTTGTCACACAGATTATGTGCCCAAGCATACGGCACAGTACCTGCCTTAGATTGCAGTCTGATTCTCTATGGGTTAAGCAAAGACCAGCAGGAAGGCCCAGATGCACAGAGCTGCTGTGTTGCACGGAAATTAGATATCTAAATTTCTCTGTGGCTCTGTATCCAATCAAACCCACCACAAAAGCACCCTAAAGAAGGTGTAATTCACCCTTAGTTACCATTTAAGGTCTTGTTAATTGCTGTGTAATCGAACATGCCCGTGCATTGCAGGTGAGAACAACACTCAATCAGCAAATTTTAATGAAGTAACTTCATTTGTTAGTTGTGTCCTAAGCACTTTGCTGAATTCAACAGCAGAGCTTTCTACTACCTTTATTGGGAAACAAACTGAGCATCCAAAAAATATCAAATCCAATTATTTGTTTGAAAATATTAGAAATTCAGTATTATATACCCACAAGGAAAAGGCTGCGAAGGAAAGAGTTGCCAGGAATTTTATTGCAATTGTTGCAGCTTCCACTGCAGCGAAATGAAGCTGCCACACAGAGGAAGTGCAGCAGTGTTCATACTCCTTGGAGAACCTGCTGTGCCTTGTGTAACTCAGCAGAAAGTGGTGAGAGGCACAGCCTGGCACACCTGCTGGCAAGGGGAGTTGGAGGAAGATGGCAGAGCAATGCCCAGGACTCCACTGCCTGTTCGGCTGTGTGATACCAAGCCACAACAGCCCTGAGTTTTACACCTGCTGCTCCAGGACCAAAGGGGCCAAGCTGGAATCCCAAACAAACTGGGAGCATGGAGATTTCCTGTCCACAGCTTATGTCAGAAGCTGAGACGGGAGGTGACACCCAGCCTTCCCCCTCAGCTCTGCATCCGCCCCAGAGTTTCACTTGCAGAAGGTGAATTTCTGCAAGTAATGGGCTAAACAGGTTTATCAGCTGCCAGCCAGAGCCTGGCCCAGAGGGCTGGCCTGGTGCTCCACCTCCAACGTGGTTTTGAACTGTGGGAAAGTTGCCCTGAATGTACACACATGGGGGGAGAGGAAAGGGAGTTCCTCCTCCTGTCCCCATGTTGCTGTGTGTTGTGCTCAGGCTCACTTGGTAAGGCAGACTGCTCTAAAAGATGGCTCCCCTAATTTCCTTCCTCTTGAATGAATTCCCCAGGCCTGGCCCAGCTGCCCTGGAAGCAAAGACACCATTCTTTCCAATTGCAAACAGCAGGAAGGTCCCCCTTAAATTGGAAGACAACAGTTGCATCCCCTCCTGGCTATTAAAGAACCAGCATTTGCCATCACCCTCATCTCTCACCTCAAGAATCTTCTATAAACACCTCACCTGCATAACCTGATCAGTTGTTTAAATAGAGAGCACTTCAGATACTCACGGGACAATTAATGGAATCTTGGGAATTTTCTTGGCAACTTTGAAGATGCCTTTCTCCACACCGTTTCCCGTGAAGTACACACCAGCCACACTGGTCACCTGGTTCCCAGGAAATTCAAACAGCACCTTCTCCTTGCCATGTTGACTAGCCCAGTGCCAGGCTTGGCCTCCAATGAGCAGCCCTCCACCCCCCTTTACGAAGTCAACCAGGTCTTTCGCCTGCGTGCTGTCATAGGCGTCCACACAGTACACCCCCAGGGAGGGGCTAAGCTCTGCCCCAGCCTGTACTCTGGTGCCAGCCCTGAGCAGCAGCTGGGAGAGGGAATCCAAACGAGGATGGACCCCAACCACAGCTTTGGGGGAAGGCTTGAGCCACTCCACAGCATTTCTGAGGAACTGGGAAAACTTGGAGTCCTTCAAGATTCCCTCATGGGAAACAACCACCATCCGGCCCTTCCCGTACTGTGAAACAGCGATCAGAATCTGCTTCTTAGAGCTCACAAGCACCGGGTAGGCATCCTCTCCAACAAGAAGCAGCTCACAAGGAACAAAACTGCCAGTGAAGTCCCATGGCCCAACACCGTCCACTAACAGCTCATAGGTGGCAGAGGGTTTCATCTTCAGGTCACTCCTATCTGGTGGAGAGAAGACCAATATTCATTACAGCATGGCTCAGCAATAAAGAACAGCTGTAACTACCGTGGAGTCATTTCTTTGTTGTCTAGTAGGAACTCCAAACAAATGGGAATCATTTACTGGAGGCAGCTTTGTGCACACAACTTTTTCAGGGATTTGGGATTTTGTTCGTTTACTTGTTTGGCTTTGTTATCATCCTATTTACCATTTAAACAGAAATGACAATTACATCAACTGTGACTGTTTCAACAAATTCTGCTACGCATGATGGAGAACAGGGAAATAAAGGTATTCACTTTCCCATTAACAATTAATTTGCAGAGGGAGAGTGCCAGAGGCTCCAGGAAGTCTAGTAGGAACTTGCCTGGTAGAGATGGTTTACATGGAAATAGTCAGAAAATGAACAGACCTTATCAACACAACACACGGCGTAATTCAAACATGCAGTTCACATTTTAGCTCCTAACTGGGTATGTACAGAGCTACACACATTTGCTGCAAGATGGTATTCCAAACCTGTACTTTTCTACCTCCATTTAGGCACTGTAAACCCTTGCCTAGTGTTAGGAGGTGCTGTGACAGGGAGGAGGGTCAGCAGAAATGATGGAGACAACCAGCTCCCCTGGAATAACTCTCAGTTTAAGTCACACTACCTAGGAGAGCAGGTCTGGGCACCGGAGATTCATGCCCTATCTCCCTGATCCAAACTGCTGCATGATCTCAAGGAAATAATGTCCCTTTTCTGTAGCTTTGTTTCACCTGTTTTCCCATCTACAAAATAAGGAAAGTAGTACTGACCTCGATTGCCAAGCCCTTTGAGGTCTATGGGTGACACATGCTCTGTTTAGGCCCCCTCAGTTTGAAAGATTGGCTTAGCTCTTCAGCAAAATTATCTTCTGCAGAGCTGGGGCTGCTGTGACTGTGCATACAGGAAGGTTTTGAGGTAGAGACTATGATCCAGTCCCACCCAGTTCCTGTCATTCAGGATTTACAAGGCTGACTTGGAGCACAACGCCTACGGCAAGGGAAGGAGCTGCTCCGGTGCGGGCCTGGCCCTCTCCCTGGCAGCAGCCCGTGCCAACACTGGAGCAGCGTTCTCTGGTCTTCACATGCATTTCTTATCTGGCTACCCTGAAAGCAAATCCTTGGCATGCAAACACAGGAAAGTGGAGAAATCCTGGAGAAGCAGCATCCTTGATTTGGATTTGTCACAAGCCCCAGGGTGCTCAGACACAGCAACCTGATCAAGAATGACAGTATCATTCCCATGCTTATCCTCTGGACATGCCTGGAAGCTCTGGTTCTTCACCCAAACTCTCTCGAGACTCCACTGTTGTTTTACATATGGTTTATGAGTCAAAGCTGCTGATTAACATAGGATAAGAACTATATTGCCCAGTAATTTAACGTTTGTTTGCTGGCTTAATCTGAATTCCAGCTTCGTTTCCCTGGGTTTGAATAAGCTCTACATTTAAAAGCAAATACAAGATCTAAGTGGTTTAGGGTGTTTTACCAGGAATCACGCAACAAGGCCGTAACACAGCTTGGGAAAATTACTAAGTTTTTTTCTGGTGGCTTCTGTGGATTTGATCCTAGTGTACCTATACTGACACACTGACCATGGTGTAGGGGAGAGGAAAATCATAGAATCATAGAATTATTGAGGTTGGAAAAGACCTCTGAGATCATCTAGTCCAACCATCAACCCAAAACACCATGTCTACTAAACCATGTCCTGGAGTGTCACATCCACACGTTTTTCGAACACCACATCAGGTAGATAGTTTCAGCAACTCGTATTCTACCTGAGGTCTACCTTACAGGACTAGGTCTGAAGTAAATTCAGTAAAAATCAACCCTTACTTCTTAGCCCCCACCCTTGTCTTACCTAGACTCTGGACCCACAAGAGGATGGGTGCTTCCTGGCACTTAGCCAGAACAAGGTGTGGCTGTCTTGGGAAGGATTTTAAGTCTCTCTTAACTGAATGCAGTTATCACCATGTAACAGAATTCCCCATTTTTATGTAATCACAAATTCTCCATTTCCATTGTATTAACCATTTCAGTGTAGAGAGAAGGAAAGAAGGGTACTCATTGGACCCAGAGCAGACACAACTACAGGTGAACTACTTTTTCAAGAGAGAGAAGGGAGAAGACACAGCAGGGACAGAGAACATCCATGTCTAACAAGAATTGCAGGAAGCTGCAGAAGACTGAGCTGTATGTCTGCCGTATCAGTTAGGAGGAAACAATAACTAGATGTGGGCACACACAGAGGGAAGGTGAAGATCTTGGCGCCTAGCTGCCTCCCTTATTAACATGGAAGTGCAAATTCTCCATGATAGTGTCTCGAACAAGTTTTGACTCTCAATTCCTTGTCTTCCCTTGTCCCTTCCACCTCTCACCTCCAGACAGTTCCCACTCCTCACCAAGCTGACCATATTGAGACTAGGTACTGGAGCATACATTTATAAATCCTGCCAGATCACAATAAATCTCTCCTAGCCTTTCTTCTGCCTCTGGAAAAGGGATAAAAATGCAATGGGAAGGTATCGGGGCTTCATTAAACGCAGACTTCAGAATCCATCATCTGCTGTCCATAAGCCATTACATCCAGGCAAAAGGGATGTGGTGCAAAGGAAGGAATACCCCTCGGTCCACTTTGGAAGAGTATCTCTGGGAGACAGATGACCTGGGGGATCTCTAAGGGTGAGTAAGGGAACACACTTTGTGTGTCAACTGCTCAGTCACTTTAGGGTGAGTCTTTAATGTCCCTGTAAAGCCTGTGAGGATCTCCATGAGTAAAAAGTATGGGAACATGCAATATCTGAGTGGAACAAGACAAAAGGCACAGGACAGCCACTGGGGTGGATCACTTCTTAAGAACACAGGCAGCCTAAGTGAATGAGAGAGACGCAACTCCTAGGGATTTGGCTGCTCCTCCTAATAGGGGGGCCTGCTGGGGTTTCCAGTCTTTCCTCTCTTTCAGATTTACAGTCTAGCTGTCTGCACAGTAACCAAGCACCAAGTATGCTGCAAACTCTGTAGGCAGTAAAGAATCAGTGGGCTGTTGCTTCTTAACATGTTTATCAACAAATTGAGCAAGGAGAGGAGTACTGACATTCGGCATTTGCTGAAGAGACAAAAGTACTTATGTGCATTACGTCTGTTCATCGTCAACAAGTTTTTAAACTGAAAGATGGTAGATTTAGATTGGATATAAGGAAGAATTTTTTTTTTTTTTTAACGATGAGCATGGTGAGGCACTGGAATGGGTTTACCCAGAGAAGCTGTGGATGTCCAATCAGTCAAAGTGTTCAAAGTGAGGATGGACAGGGCTTTGAGTACTTTGACCCAGTGAAAGATGTCCCAGCAGGGCAGGAAGGTTGGACTAGATGATCACTGAAAGTCCCTTCCAACCCAAACCATTGTATGATTCTTCAATTCTATGACCTGTGTGCTGTGTAGCACAAATGCAAATTTAACATACATAAAAACTGCAAGTGTACTTCAAAGTTCTATGGCATAGTCTTACAATGAAAGGCAGCATCTACACTGCAGCAGTAAGTGGGCTCTAGAGCTGGCATAAGCATACAAGTCAGAGCCTGGCCTGATGTTCGGGCAGTAATGTGCTCAGGCTCTGCCCTGCCGGAGGATCAGGAACTCGGCCTTAGCTAGTGTGTCCTCATATACATATAGCATCCAGGGTAACTGTGAGGCTGAACCACTTGAGAATGGGCTCAAATTTGTGTTAACCTGAAGATGAAGACAATGACTCTCAGGACTGAACATCTCTGGTATGTTCTGCATGCTTCTCCACCCTTTTCAACACCTGTGAAAGCATAAGCACCCTGAAGCCACCAGTGGGGTAGGCTAAAGCAGTAAGCCATGAAACGTAAAGATCAAGCAATGTGCAAGAAGGGTGGTGAGATGAAACAATAAATTCAGGTGCAATGGACTGCATGCAAAAGAGAATACAAACATTTAAACTTGGACAACAAGCTTTCTTAAAGAACTGCCCAAAACTATGGTAAAAGAAGGCACCTAGTGAAGATCACAGAAGCACAGAGTATCTCGAGTTGGAAGGGACCCATAAGGATCATCGAGTCCAACCCCCTGCTCCTCACAGAACTACCTAAAACTAAACTATATAACTAAGAGCATCATCCAGACACTCCTTGAACTATGACAAACTTGGTGCTGTGACCACTTCCTTGGGGAACCTGTTCCAGTGACCGACCACCCTCTCAGTGAAGAACCTTTCCCTAATGCCCAGGCTGAACTTCCCCTGACACAGCCAGAGAAGTGGGATAGAGAAGTGAGAGGCAACCAAGCAAGAAAGCTTGCATGGGAAAGACAAAGTTAGGGAAAAAAAAAACCAAACAAAAAAACCCCACAAAACATCAAAAAAGCCTTTCTAATGTTACAAAATAAAAGTCAAAGAAACAAAGCTAAATACATCAAAGGGGAACAGAGCCAAAGAAGTAGATTAGGTTGTAAATTAAGGGCAACTCTAAAATTAGGTCAAGAAAGCCACTACCAAAAAAAATTACTGTATTTACATTTTTTTTTTTACAATTACAGTGTTAAGAGTTATTAGAAAATGGATTGAAAACTGATAAAAACTAAAAAAAAAAATTTTTTTTAGTAAAAGTACAGCAGAATCAATTACAGCAGGCAACTGCCATCTGTAATTACTGTTATTGGTGTTACTTTCATAAGGCACTTTAGAGCAGTAGATTACAAAACACTACAATTTCCAAACCTAGTAAAATGCTGCTGTGTTTTAAGGAAAAAAACAGGAATCTCCTATCCTTTCTGGTGGTGTTAACATGCATGCATTAGGGTAGGCTCACTGGCTAACAGGATGCAAAAAAATAGAAAACCTGAATACATCTGTCCAGCAATCTAAATTGCTTTTAAAGGTAAGACAAGGAAAGAAAAAAAAAGAAAGCAGCTGATCACATCTGTCTGGGTATTTTAAAATAATTTTGCATTTGGAAAGGCAATTAACATCTTAACTAAAATGAATGTTACTAAATTCCTATGAATTGAAAGCAGGCTGATGGGTTATGATCAGTAAAGTCAGGGATACGCTGAATCAGAAGAGATGTCTATACAAAAAAGTGCTCGTCAGTCTTTTTAAAAATCTACACCTGTGATCTAAAAACGACAGCATGTATCACATAAATGAAATTACCAAATAATAGAAAGTAATGTGCAGAAGCACAGGAGAAGAAATCATAACCTTACTAGAAGATATTTTTTTTAAAAAAAGAGAACTTGACTAAATGCAAGTCTTACGGTCTGTAGTTTTAGAAAAGTGTTGACATCTGCTGGCGAACAAGGAGCAGAGCAGCTCCTTGAGTCTCTGGGATCTGCCGACAGAGCCCTTTTCGAATCCCACGCCGGAGGCGTTGAGTCTCGTTTGCATGCTTGCTATCTGACAGCTCAGATCACTTCCCATTAAATGTTCCTAGGTTTTAAAGAAGGGGATGAGTGTAACACCGCTGTTTTAATTTGAAGAGGAACAGCAAATTAGTCTAATGCTCTCTGCATGTGGGCCGTGCCAATCTAATGTAGTCTGCAGTAATGCGGTAAAGGATAAGGAAAAACAACTTTATCCCTTCAAAATTAAAAGGACAGCACAGGACTTGTTTTGCTATATATTGCCAGGGAGCAAGGGAAAGCAGGGATACTGGGACAGCTCACTGAAGCTGTGAATGAAGAACAGGCAGGGTGTAACTCAGGTGGCAGGCAGCGACTGGCATCCTTAATACCCTACCACAGACATGTCCACAAACTAATGGTGTGGGGTTAGACTGATGAAGTTTGTGCCCTGCCGTGGACTTCAAGGGTAGCACCGCCTATTGCAACAAAAAAATGTGCAATTCACATAAACTGAACATTGTTTCTGCCTAATCATGCACCATTATATTTTATAATGCAAGTCAGAAGTATTACAAGCTATCTCTGATCACTTAAACCATATTCTTTTCCAACTTGGTGTGTGACGCACCAACAGAGGAGCATCAGGGGTTTCTTTTGGATTCTGAGACTACCCAAGCAATCACTCAGAAGAAAT
>VZTL01012684.1:0-17063 GCA_013400535.1 Scopus umbretta
ACTGGGTGGGCCAAGCAGGGCAAAGCTCTCCAGCACCCGCTATTCACTGACAAGGGACAGCTGGCTGGGGACGTGACAGTGGGTGGGCAGCCGTGGCTGTAGTGACCATGCAATAGTGGGGTCCAAGATGCTGGCTAGTAAGGAGAGGAGTACTGCAGGGGTCTAGCCTGGGGCCTACCCTGCTTAATACTTTTATCAGTGCCCTGGAGGAGGCACTGGAGTGCACACTCATCCAGTTTACAGATGACACCTAACGGTGAGAGGCCAGCTGATATGCTGGACCGCAGAGCTGCTTTTCAGAAGGACCCAAGTGGGCTGGAGAAATGGGCTGGAAAGAACTTTGGGAAATTCAGCAGCAATAAAAGCCCAAGGAGGGAAGCACCCCTGAAGCAATCTAGGATGGGGAGGGACAGGCTGGGGAGTTGCTTTGCAGGAACGGCCCTGGTGGGCAGCTGAGCATGGGCTAGCCCTGTGCCCTGGCAGGAGGGACAGCCAGCAGCCTCCTGGGCTGTATTAGCAGAAGCACAGCCAGCAGATCAAGGTAAAGGATCATCCTCCCTTAATCCTCCACTCAGCACTCACCAGACCTCATCTAACCTTGTCCAATACAAGACAGACACCCACAAACTGGAGGGAGCTCAGCAGAGAGCCCCCACTGGTTGGGGCTAGAGCACTTGCCCTGCATGGAGAGGCTGAGGGACCAGGGCTTTTTTAGCCTGGAAAAGAGACAGCTCTGGGGGTACCTAACAGCAGCATGCCAGTGCCTACAGGGAGGTTAACAAGAAGATGGAGCCAAGCTCTTCATGGCACGAGGACAAGAGACAATGGGCATAACCTGAAACAAGAGGTTCAGAATGGATTTAAGGAAAAAAATCTCGCCCTGAGGGCAGTCAGTCAGCGGAGCAGGTTGCCCAGAGAGGTTGTGCAGCCTCCCCTCTTGGAGTTTTTCAAGATAAGACTACATAAAGCTCTGCACAACTCAGTCTGACTTCAGACCTGACCCTGCTTTGAGCGTAAGCGGAATTCTGAGGCCCCCTCCCGAAATTACCTTGTGACCCTCTGGTCCTAAGACTAAGAGATAACCTATCTCTCTCATATCTTTCTATAGGATGCAGCATATAAGCTGGTTAAATGACTACAGACAAATAACTTTGATTAGTTTGAAAGCAGAGTGATGTCTATCCATGTTAAAATTAGCATTAATAAATACAAATAAGGATACACTGTGTTCAAATACTTCAATTTTTGCATTTTTATGTATTGCCAAATATTCCTAATGAAGTTTTGTTGCTATTTTGAAAACAGTCATGCAGATAATGTATTACTCCCCTTTCAGCTGCACAGTAATGATAACCCTCAAAAACATCTGGATATTCCACAGTTTGAGGATTCACTGATTCACTGGATTGACCACAAAGATGATGATGCCCTTTTCAACAACTCTTCAGTTATTTTCTCAGCTAAAAGAAGAGGAAGAATGCAGGTGAACACTCGCACTACCAGGGTGCACATCTGTTCTGTTCCAGGATTAGACCACAACTACTCTTTATTTTTTTTGTTATAATCATAAATATTAATCAATAGATTTTACTTCATTATCATCTTGTTTTTTTCCTTATTTTGACATTTATTAGCAACCACAAATTTCCAAGAATTCTTGGAACACATGTTAGAATTATATGCCCCACTACACATCTTATATATGAGCAATTAAGAAACTANTTCTACCATGTGCCCTTGAAGCATCCCTGTAACAGTCATTTCAGCAATTCAAAGTGCAAGAAACACACTGCCGTCAAGACGAACCGGGGATGAGGTCAGCTTCTTTTTATGGGCTGCAGAAATCAAATGGAAATACCAGTGGCTCTGTTAAGGCCACTAAATATGAATTTCCATGTCCCATCAGAAGAAGGTGGCCTTCTACTGTACTCTATCCTGCACAAAACATTCACTGAATAACTGAAGCAGCACTCATAGACACCTATATGGGGAAAACTTTTGCTTTTTACATAATTAAAAGAAAATATCTGGGTTTTTTTATCCTTGCATTTCCTTATCTAGGTAGCAAGTGCAAAAAAAAAAAAAAAAAACGGCCTGGTGTAATGACAAGTTCTAACATGAGAGATCTGAAATATGAAGCTGCCATCATAACTTCTACTTCCTGCATGCAACTCGGTGCATCTTACAATGATACAAAGAGAGAAGTTTTAATTGGATATATTTTTTAAAAACTTAACTGCAAAGCTCAAAAAAGACAAGGTTTCTTCAGGCTGATTCTTAAATAGAATTACAGAAGAAGAATCAATCCACAGTTATATTGCCTACTGTTGCTCTGCAGAAGTTTGACTGTTTGATTCAGGTTTCCTCTTACACACACACAAAAGACAAATTAAATGAGGGGCATTCCCTTATAGAGATGTGATCACTATTTTAGAGTGGCACAAAGCTGACACCAAAAATCTTCAAAACTTAAGGCATTCTCGGCAGCCCCCTTTAACAAAAAGATTTATTCCTGAAGACTGATGGAGATAAAGTACAGATCATCTGCAGGACAGCTCAAAGCACCTAATATGGATGCTCTGAACTGCCCTCTGGATGTGCCCTCTGGTCCTTACTGACTGTAGAAAAAGCCGAGGGAGGACCAAGATAGCTGTCTGGAGCAAAGGAATAGTAATAAATTTTTAAAACATCGTAATGATTTTTGGATTTCTGAAGTACTTAGTGACAATTTGTCCTCTGCTGCACTGACATACTGTCTCACAGTGGTTCTGTGTAACTTTTATAGAGGTATACTTCGCTGAATTTTTGTTCCTCTCAAAGAGCATTTTAGGAACAGGGCACATGTAAAGGTGTCCAAGTATGCAGGTGATAAGATCTGCCATACCCTCCTCCGTGGAAAGCTTTGGTGTATGCCAGTTTACTCAGGTCTAGCTTTTCCTTTATATAGCGTCTAAGAAAAATGAGCATGTTTACTAGGAAACAGGCACGGAATTAAATGGCAAAATGCCAAAATAACAAAATTTTATTAAGGTTATATCTAATAACAAAGATTTGGTTACTTCAGCTTCTTAGCTATGTTCTATCTCTCCTAATTTAGCTGAAAATTCAACTTAAAATGGAGTTTCTTTACCCAAGATAAGTGCTGTTCATGGAGGAGGAAAGGAACCAAGGAAGAGCCAAGACCCTGTCCTACACTTCCGCAGCTTTGCAGGCCCCAGCATTGTTTAATTCTTTTGTGTATTTGGATATAATGTGTGAGGATTTAACATTGTTAAACAGTAAGAATTATTCAGTGAGAATTTAGCATTAGGAGAAATACAAACAAGTATCTTATAAAGACTGATCACAGTATTATTAGAAGCTGTAAAATTCAGAATGGGAGAGTTCAATGCAGCAGTGCGTCCTCTTCTCTATGTTTTTGGTGCTGCAGGGTACATTGAGGGACACCGTCACCCACATTCCCTGTTCCTCTGATCATATAATAAGCAGCCAAACGCCAACACAACCACATACACCACATCAGCTTGGGCTTCCTGGGTCTGCACAGAGCCTGAAACCATTACACAGTGACAGGGACTATCTCATTCCTTACTGCTCCCTCTGAAGTGTAACACAGACACAGCCTGCTAACACTTTCACACGAGCTAATCCAGCAAAAGGGTGCAGAAACAACATCGGGAGGGAGAGGGGGTGAAAAGTGGGAGTCTCAACACAGAAGAAAAGAGAGAAGGATGGAGAAAAGAAAGCAAAAGGCAGGAAGAAGATGTGCTTGGTAAGAAATAGAGAGTCCAAGTGACAATACATACAAAATAAATTTAAGGGCAAATGCTTTATTCTCCCCATGATCTCCGCACAAGTCCCCCTGACATTAGAGGAAACTGTGGAGTCTGGCCTTAGTCTATACTCCATCTGACAGACTATAAAATAAATGCAGAATCTCGCCTTTTCCTCTTCATGAATTTGCCATGCCAGATCAAAGAAGTGGGATTTTGGGACCAGTGCAGTACTGATGCAGCTGGCAGAGTTGTTTATTTGAGAGGCTAAATTCAACCTTCGCTTGGTCGAATAACTTAATTGTGCTTACTGGGAGCCTGCTTTTTAAAAGGTTCAATTCTTTCTGCTGCCAAGAATCAGAGTTTGCTTTCAGCATGTTGAAATTATCTCAGGGGAAGGCTTTTGTGAGCCAAACCATTTCAAAAGTATTCTTAATTGCTTTCCACACTCTTGTGAAACAGGAGATTATGCAGCAAATCCACATTCTAAACCAGAAAAATTAAGGGGAGAGAAAAGTTAAAAAACAAGCTGACAGAGAAAAATAATAATCTTAACCACATACCTTAAATAACAAAATGCAACTTAAAATGCTAAGAGTTTTTAACCATCATTGTGCTCCTCACGGAAAACTATAATCAGGTTGCTTTAGCTACAGAACATACACTATGCAGATCTATTCAAACAAATTGTACAGGCCACTATTTCAAAATTAGTTGCCTGGTCTATACAGATGCATATTATCTTTATTTGAAAATTGTCCCATAAATTAAACACAACAAATAAGATAGAGAGCCTTCAGAAGCGTAAATTATTTTTCTTTCTCTTGGTTTGCTTTTATTAATATGTGAGAAGTCTCAGGAAGGATGAGATTATCTTTCATGCTAGAATAGCAATGCTGACACAACAATATCGAAGCTACCATTGAAAAACATTAGTCTGCAGATAGTTTTCATCTATTGTACTGAACTACAAACATATTTCTTCAGGTTTTGGCGGCAATGCCTCAGTATGAAGGTAGACAAAAAGAGCAGTTGAATACAGCCTCTGTAATCAACAGCTTTATACTCTTCAAAATGTCTAGGATTATGTCAGGAAAATTCAGAGAATTTCTCAAGTTTAGAGAACAAGGAACCAGAAAGCTTTGAAGACAGATTAGTTAAAAACAGAATGTCTGTAAGTATTATGAATCATTTAATACAGATATGGGTGCAGATGGGTCAGATAGATATCAGTCTAAATTTATATAAGATGTGACAGGTTTTGTCTCTTCAGTGACTCTTGTGTCAGCTCAAATAATTGGCAGAGGAATATATCTGCTTTTTCCCCCTCTACAGCAGCATCTCATTCTGTCAATTCAGTAAGTATAAGTATCCGAGCAGAAGCCTTTTCTAAATGTGTTCACAAACACACTCAGGCGCATGTTTCAAAATAATTGTACAGGAAGAACTGAGTGTTTAGGTGACTTGTATGCTTATTTTATAAGCATACTTTGTTAAGTGTTCCCTAACTGTATTCTGTTTACGGAGAAAACAGAACAGCAATCCATAATTAGTGGTAGCTCAGCTTAAAGCCAGGGAGTGTCGATATACTAGAAAATTCAGGAGTTTGACATAAAGTTTTCCAGGCTCGAAGCGATCTTAGGTGAGACGCTTGCTAAAACAGGCAGATTACAGGAACACGCAATACAGGTTAGCCAATGCACACCATATGAAATACTCCCGCCTACAGCCATGTTTAAAATTAGCATGTCACGTACCAAAAATACTAACAGTTTTTCAGTACATGATGCTATTTCATATTAAGGTGGAGTGAGATAAGCTGAAGCAATGCATGTATAAAAGTAAAAGGTCTGTAGTCTACTACTTCTGCATAAAAGATACGATATCCACAGGACTCCTAAGCTGCCATGGTAAGATGTGTTTGCTTGGAAGTCATTTAGAGATGTTTGATCAAGTCCTCAATCAGAAAGTAGATTTTATTAGATTTAATCTCATTAAATACCTCCAAATTAAATTTCTTATAAATTAGAAATATATCCTCAGAAGCTGGATATTTCCAAATTCAGTTGATATAAAACAGTTAGGCATCTATGAGGCCTTTGACACACCACCATCTGACATACTGATGAAAATGCATTACATAAAATCAATTCAGCACTTCTTAAATGGATTAAAAACTGATTAAATGAGAAATCTAAAAAAAAAAAAATTATTCTCTAGTGAATCCCATAAGATCTATTCTTGATCACAGATTAAAATATTATAATGTAAAATTGTTCATAAGATTTGCAGAAGTCATCTTAATCCTAAATAATGTCAAGAAAAATCTAGACTCTACAAAGTGACTTGATGGTTTGGTAATTCAGGCTTATTTGAATTGTGGGTACTTTCAACAGAAAACTGCACAGCAGGGTTGACTGACTTACATCTGTGGTGGGTTGACCCTGGCTGGATGCCAAGTGCCCACCAGAGCCACTCTATCACTCCCCTTCACAACTGGATAGGGGAGAGAAAACATAACAAAAAGCTCATGGGTCGAGATAAGGACAGGGAGAGATCACTCGGCAATTACCATCACAGGCAAAAGAGACTCAGCTTGGGGAAAATCAGTTTAATTTATGACCAATTAAAACTGAGTAGGGTAATGAGAAAGAAAACCAAATCTTAAAGCACCTTCTCCCTACCCCTCCCTTCTTCCTGGGCTCAACTTCACTCCCAATTTTCTCTACCTCATCCCCTCAAACAGTGCACGGGGACGGGGAATGGGGGTTGCAGTCAGTTCGTCACATGTTGTGTCTCCTGCACCTTCCTCCTCAAAGGGAGTACTCCTCACACTCTTCCCCTGCTCCAGTGTGGGCTCCTCTCTCCACAGGTCCTGCCAGGAGCCTGCTCCAGAGTGAGTTTCCCATGGGGTCACAGCCTCCCTCAAGCACATCCACCTGCTCCGGCGTGGGGTCCTGCATGGGCTGCAGGTGGATATCTGCTCCACCACTAACCTCCATGGGCTGCAGTGGGACAGCCTGCCTCACCATGGTCTTCTCCACAGGCTGCAGGGGAATCTCTGCTCTGGTGCCTGCAGCACCTCCTGCCCCTCCTTCTTCACTGACCTTGGTGGCTGCATAGACGTTCCTCTCACATATTCTCACTCCTCACTCCAGCTGCAGTTTTGTGTCCCATTGGGTTTTTTTCCCCTTCATAAATGTTATCCCAGAGGAACTACCACTGTCACTGATGGGCTCGGCCTTGGCCAGCAGTGGGTCTGCCTTGGAGCCAGCTGGCATTGGCTCTGTTGGACACAGGGGAAGCTTCTAGCAGCCCCTCACAGAAGCCACCCCTGTAGCCCCCCTGCTACCTTGCCACACAAACCCAATACAACATCATACTTATATGAGAAACGTAACTCTGAAGAATTTGGGAGGTAAGGTGATTAACAAACTAATCAGAGGTGTGCAATGTGCTGCAGAAAGAATGAGGAGGAACAGAGAGAGAAGTTCTCCCAAACCTCTCTGTTTCACCCTGCAGCACAGTTCTTTGGGAAGGAAGAGACACTTCCGACCCCTCCTCCTCCAGAAATAAAGTAGCAGATGTCAAAAGGGATTGTTGGTAATCAGAACTAGAGAACTCATTTAGAAAGGAACACCAGGGTATAAAAGTTAGCTCCCAAGCAACTGCATCACTACCTACAGGTACAAAAAAAGAATGACATCTGATCTTCAGATACATGGAAAAAGAATCCCATTACATTTGCATAAAATAAGACAAAACGTCCAGGACCCACATAATGTATCAGATAGAATCCTTCAGTAGATCTGTACAAATGTTGGAGTTTGCAGCTGAGGTAATAAAATAAAGAGGCCAAAAAAAATTAAAATAAAACAAAAAGTCTTCTGTTCAGCAAACAAAAAAAACCCTACAAAAATTCTGTTTGAATTCGTAAGTTTCATCTGACTCAAAAGGGGATCTTTTATAGTTTTGGTGCCAGGTTATTCAATGATTTTAGAATTCAGGTCACTTCAAAATAAAAATATCATTTCAAAGTAAAAATCAAATAATTTCATTTCTATAACAGAAGAACATTCTCTGTATTCCTGAAAATAAATGCATGGATGTTTGCCTTAAAAACTGAAAACCTTTTTATGTTTTCAAAAATCCCTTTTTACCCCCAACCAAATCTGTTTCTCAGATTGAATCCTATTTCACATTTCAGTCTCTCCTTACAACATCACTGAACCTGTAAACCAGGTGAAAATTTATTTCAGGATATGTAAAATAAAAAGGTTACACTGTGTAAATTGCAATCCTCAAATGTCGGTGCTACATTATTTCATACTGTTGTTCACTGATCTTTCCTATCATTCCCTTTTTGAAGGACTGTGTGTAAAGGCTGTAGAAGAGGTGAGGCAAACTTTATACTCAAGGGTATTTTTCTCTTCTGCGATGATTATATGGAGAGAAAGTCAAAACAAGTGTAATGACTCATAAAAGATTAGCAAAATGTCACATGTAAGTAGCACTCTTGTGATGACATCTATAGAGGAACCTCACTGGTAATCTTATGTTTGTCAAACCAAAACCATGACAGAAAACAGTAAAAGACTGGAGAAAAATCACAGATTAATATAGCTCTGAAGGGAACTCGTGGTCAGCAGGTTGGGATGGGAAAAAGCCATTCCACTCCAGTAATATTGTCATGCTATGCACAAATAAGAAATGCACATAGGTACACCTGCATGCTCTGGTCACTTTTGTGGTATTGATTTCCAAAGTCCATTGGAAGATTTCCATAAGAGCTGCATGGCTTAATCCCAGAAACATCATTGAGAATCTCAAGCATACATTTAAAGTATTTAAAGACTGCTTACTTTTGAGTCTCACTAAATATAAGGAAATCTTAGATCTGTATTTAGACAATCTACATGCAACACATAAAAAGTAAGAGCTTCTCAAAAACAAAAAGAAAACTTCTTCCAAAATTTAAACCCCATTCACTAAGAGCAAATGTTTTGAAAAATTTGTGCCATCCACTTTTGATTGAGCACAACAGAAACTTACATGTAAGCTTGTGAGACCTTTTTTGAGACTGATAATCTTTTATTAACCTAAACATTCTGTTAAATAATCAGTTTCTGCCTTGTATTTCTCAAGTGGGACCTCTGTCTAGAGTGAGAGGTTTTTTTCCACCATCATCCCTGATACTTTCTGATTTGAGTTTGTTTTGCTCTCAGTTACGGAACCTTGAAAAATAGATCAATGCGAAGTCTTGAAGAAACTGTAAATAATGTGAATCACATTTACAGTGATGAAACAGCAAGGATTTGTCGGTTTAAACGGGCACCTTAAATTGTGTTTAAATTCCATCATTAAATATAAATGCCTGGCATGATTCTTTTAAAAGAATTCAAAATTAGGTTCTGTTACTAAAGCAAATCAATAACTGAAACGTCAATAAACAGATATACCACTTTTTACCCTGATTGCCTGATTGGTGGCAGGGTCATGGGTGGCCTCCATATCATTCCTCACATTCCCACTTAATCAGAGAAACAACAGAAATAAAAAAAATAAATTAAAAAAAATCTCCAAATAGCAAGCTCACAGGTCCTCCAATGAGACAGTTCCTATGGAGTCAAATCTTGGACCAAGATGTTATGGGAAGTGAATTTGGTCCAAGCAACCTGTAATATACCAGGAGTCATCCTTACCAGGTAAAAAGCTAAAGGCATTTTGCCACCCTTTCTTGCCAAGAAAATGCATCTTTCACAATTCACATATTTTCTGATTACTTCTACTTTATTCCGTAACCCACAGAAAGCTGACACAAGAGGGTCCTTCCCCTTACCAAAAGGCAATCTACTCTTGAAACCCAGTCTGCCCGCTCAAGAGAGCAACTCTACGGGGTCAGACTGAAAGCACAACTCCTCCAGTAAATAGTTTCTAACAGACATCAACAGCAGGAGCCTTGTAAGATGTTTATACAGAGCTTTTACCAGGGTAAACACGCACTGATAATTTCCCCAGAATATGCTCCAATCTCTAGCAATTTGCATCTCAGTTAATTCCTCGGGCAGAGAGGGCATTATTGGTTTTAGTAAGAACTTGGTGGAGCTTTCTTCATGGAAATGCCCATTTTTGAAGACATGTAAACTTTCAGAGTCTACAACATCCTGCAGTAGGGAGTTCTGCAGATCAACCCAACCACAAATCATGCAAAGAACACCCTCCACCTTCCTGCAAGACCCAGCCTCATTCTCCTCTCCTTTCTCCTCCTTCCAGCATGGACTCTGGGGTTTCTTTCATTCTCTTTCAGCACTCTGTCCAACCTAGGGCCCTTCAAAATCTCCTTATCCCTAGCTGGTCAGTTCTGCACGGCAAACAGCTGATCTACTACAAAGCTTGATCCCTCCAAACACTCTGAATTGTGTATGCCACTTGCCTGTCATATTCATCTTGAGATCAAGAACATTTCAGGGCTCTTCCTGTCAGAATGCTAAGGCTCCCATCTTTTTAATTAATATTCTTATTCTCTAGCTTTGTTATGTGAAGAAACAATAGGTCATGGTTTTACCTTATTTGGCTTAAATGTTTGTAATCTGGTGCACCTGTTGTCTTACTGGTTTTAAGGTAGTTAAGAGGCAAGTTCAGGCAAACAGAGATCAATAGCACCACCGTGAAGCATAATACCAAAGCTGTTAGGACAAACACAAAAAAAAGCCTAATCAATCTTGGAAGCATGTTGTAATATATTCCCTACAACCCACATTGCTAAGCATATGAGACAAATACGTGGGAGTCATGACATAACTTTCAGTTACTGGAGTCTGAGTGAGATCCCCAGTTAAGAGAACAAGTTCTGCTGAGTGCCGAAAGAAAACCATAACCTACACAGGGCATCACCTTGGAAGGTACAGGATCCGTTGTGAGCCTGAAGGAATAATTAACTAGAGGTGGTCTCAACACTGCAGACAGATGGCAAGGAACTAACCAGGGAATAAAGAAGTCCTTCCACAATGCCTTTTTGACAATTTTATGCAAACAGCCTCCCATTCCAGAATGATCACATAAAGTGAACCTGAACCTAAGTACCCTCTACAACCAAAAGGCCACTTTAGACACCACACCTGTTCTCTCAAAAACTTCATGCTGAAGTCCAAAACAGATTTCTGACTTTGGAGGAAAACTTAAAGGAAAAGGTTTTTATTCAGTTCCCTACAAGAATAATGACAAATTCCAAAAGCATGAAAATGAAGTAGATTTGATACCCGCTGGTAGTATTTACAATTTGTTTCATTTTTAACTTTCCTTGGGAATCTCAGTCAATTTATACCACAAGAGGAATCTGCCTCTTACCTAGGATGGGCAATTTTCACCCATTGCATTTTTCTGTTTGAAAAATACTCTCAAGAATGTGCCCCTACACAGCGGAAACAAGATCTCATAAGAAGCCCTGAATATAGATCATTCCTCCACTCAGATACCTTCTAGTGAACACTGGATAAGACACTCAAAATGCCCATCAAAATCATATGCTCATCAGAAAAATCATAGCCACTACTATACCATGCCATTGGGTTTATTGTCCATTTACAAAGATATTTTTTTCTCAGAAGAGTGCAAGGACTCAGAGAAAGACTGACACATGAAGTTTATCGAGATTCTTGCTAACTTTAAGAAATCTTATACAAAATTTGATTTGAAATGAAACACAGGTCTAAACAAGATTGGCCCAGCTATTTGTACAAAGATCTCAAAGTCTTGTCGCTTCTGCAACCAGAACATTTAGAAAGCTCTTGATGGCAGTTTTGAACCCTGAGGATTCAAACATAGGTCTGAGGTCTTTTAGAATGGCACAAGTTGCCAGAAAGCATAGTTTTAAAATCTGAGCTGTAAAAGGTAGAAAGCTTTGCTGAAACCACTGTTTTCCCCATGACATTACAGGGTAAGTTTTCCAGCCTTTCTTGGAAGCTGAACAGCCATGCGAAATTCTGCTCACCTCCTGGCATAGGCAAGGTGTTCTAAAAGAGGTCTCAGCACCTGGTTTGGTGCAAATTGAACCTGCCTTTTGCTAAAGCAGCAAGAATTCTCCAGCAGTAAGGCAGTGTAGCAGGTACATACTGTCAAATGTTTTTACCAAAGCTGGCAGAGATAGAGACGTCCTTTGCTGCACCCCTTTGACAATGCTATTATTTGACTTCTCAGCATATCTTGTAGGTGACACCATCTCCCAAGCCCAACTTCAGTTTCTCTTACACATTGAACAAACAGTGCACTTCTCACAGTTATAATCTTGTTATAAACTGTGTGAAAACTTCTGTGAAGTTATGCTGCTGGAAAGCAGCCTAACTTATCTGCAGTTTCCAGGAGAAAACCTTGTATAATCGCAATATGCACCAGGACAGATCCTGGTTCAAAAATAAAAGGCTACAATGTCTTACGTAAATCTGGGGGTTGAGTGAAGAAAGGGCAGTGATCTGGAGGTCATAAATATTCTGGCTATGCTCACTCCATATGCTCTAAAGTCCAACTATAAATAGCCTTCAAATTGCTACACATTTCAAGGAAGTTGAGTAACCCAGCTTTCACTTTGTATGTGAGGGTAAAAGTCTAATGGTGCCACAGAAGGGCAGAGGAAAAGAGCTGCTGAAGCCTTGTAGACATCTGCTGAAAGGGTCCTAGCTGTGAATTTCCATAGAGAGAACCAGCTGGCTTTAACACAGACAAAGAAATGAGAAAGTACAAGGCCAGCCAGAACAAGGTCAGCTCTGTGTGGGGAGCAAGCAAAGCAGCTGAACACTGACGTGAGTGGTCTATGGGAGGGAGAAGGGAACAGCCACACACACCTCTGCTTCTGCATGTCCAATTCCCTGAAAACTCTACAGCCAACTATGACTTTAGACTAATTTTCTTTTATGTATTAATCACAAGTATTACATATTTATATGTTAGGGAGTAAAAGCACTGCAAACAGAAATTGGGTCATCTGCAACCCCTTTCCAGCTTATTTACTAACAAATTTCACTGACTTTGAAACATGCTTCCAAGCAAAAACTACTGATGTGCTGGACCCTGTAGCCTCCTTGCTCCCTCCATTCCTGCACGACTCTTTTTAACCTTTCTGTGTTCCTTCCAGCTACTGGCACTGCCTATTCAAACCATTACCCTAGTTCTGGGCATCCCTCATCCCAGGTAGCAGCTAGCTGAATTTGGACACAATCACCAGCACTTACGGTGCCAGAGTTGCTTCTGTCGTACTGCCCTTGCGACAGCTCTCTGAGTTCTCAATGTGACAATGAAAAGGACTCTGCCAACTGTTTGGCTTCACCCACAAATGTTATCCATCACTTTGGAAATCACTTCTCCCATGCCCCAAATTACAATTTTGGATAGGTGCTGAATTGTAAATAAATATTCCAAGAGCACTCAAAAGAGAAGCTGACTCTTATACCCTCTGTAACAATCAAAGCAGGTGAACCACAGCATTTCAATAGGCAAGAAAAATATCTATTGATTAGATATTAGCTTATTAGCTTATTATTGGTCATTCATTAGCATGCTACTTTTGACAGTTACATGTAGAAGTCCTCAAAATATCCAAACAGAGAAAAAAAAGCTATATATTACTTCTTCAAGGACATTACCAAAAAATCTCAATTTAAACAATCTCCCTAGAATCACAGCCAATTTGTTTTGAAAACAGAAATAAAACAATTTTTTTATGGACAGTCTTCTATTCCAGGCAATCAAAGAAAGCAGATCATGAAATCTAGTATTTGATCCATTTTTCACAGGCACAGTTCAGAAAACTTCTATGCTTAGGCCACAGATCCGTACATACAGCATTTTCTTTGAGAAGTCTCTAGATGAGCTAAGCTCATTGATCTAAGATTTTGTGGATTTGAAGTTTTTGAAGGGCAGCCAGAAGTTTCACTTCATTTTTCAGCTCCTTCTAGAACTTGAGATCTTGCTTCTTGTTCCTAAAATACTTAAACATATTTACATTGTAAACATTATGCTGAGATGTATGAAGTGGGAAAGGTCAAAAAAGAAAGGCATCCTTAATTTTGTCTATTTCAAGTTAACCATTGAAGACAGATTTTATTCTGAAAACAGGACTTGAGCTCTGAATTGGAAAATAATGTGGGTTCTGTTTGCTTATTTTTTTAAACATTGTCACACTCCTCTATCTAGCACACCTTTCAAGATGCACAGATTCAATTGCTTGGCCCGCATGTTTACTATAAAAAACTTTCTGATAATACGAGGATGACCTTTCTCCACAGAACTCCCATCTCATGCACATTATCTCTCCGTAAGCCCCTTGAAGGACACATCATAACTGAAGTGGGTAATTTTAATTGACTATCTAAAGATTCTGAAAGCACTTATTTGGCTTCAGACAGAGCACAAGTTGCATACTGCATTGGAGTACTCGGTGGTGTTAGATGTTTATTCAGAGTGCAAGTCCTTTTTCCAAGAGTCTGCTACCCACCATCAGCTCCCAAATGGAGCGCGCTGTCTCCCATGGAGTATGTTTTGCTTTGACCTTAATTGGTCCCATGTCAAAGAACAAGTTTCACACCCAGCTCCTCTGTACTGTTTCTGTAGAAATTCAAACTGAAGGGCTGAATACTGGTACCTCAGCCCAGCCTGAAAAAATGAAGGCTGATTCACCAGTGTTCCTACAAGATGAGGTGCTCCAATTGGAGTAAGTGATCACTAGGGCTCAATAACGCTCTACTGCATTATTACTGCATATATACACACAGCATATATCCCTGACAGAAGATGGCACATTTCCTGTATACAGAAGCATCAACAATACAGCCATATCATGAAATCAAACAGAATGTGTAAGTGGGATAAGATTTGTAAAAGGAGATACTTTTTCCTTTAAAATTAAAACAGGTCAATACAAATTGTCCAGGTCATCATAGATAACTGCATAGCTATTCAAGCTCTCATTTTCTACAATTTTGAAAATTGCTCTCCAAACTATGATGTGGAAATACAGCGTTTGCAATAATTACAGGCAAGGTCATAAAAGCATTCCTCTGTAGAATTTCAAAAAATTCAACACATATCAAGGGCCAAAATCTGTTAGTCCTGAACTACAGGAAAATGCATAAGTTTGATCAGCTGAAATTTTTCTGCCTGCAGCCCAAGCTTAGGCACATTGATGGACCAATCAAAAGCACCTGCAGAAAACTCAGATTTGGTCCTCAGAATAGCATGCAGCTGTCCCGATAGCTTTGTCTAGATCAGAAAAAAGTGATTCAAATTCTGGTTTGATTAGCTAATGTCATTATTGCTTCAAGATTGTTTCACTAGGGATTGAAACAGTGAATGCCACAACTAAAAATGCATTGAATATCAATTCTTGCACTAAAGAGCCACATCTCTTTATCTTAAGGCTGTAACAGCTCTCTGAAGCATCCAAAGGCCACAGTGATTCTAACCTTGTAGCTGACACAACAGCACCTCCTGGCTAACTAAAGCGCAAAGGCGAAAGTCCTTCATCACCTGTACTGCATAATAACTACAATCACTGAACTAAATAATATGAACTAGAAATGCCAACTCATCCTCTGTGCAACAAGTATACAGTTCTTACAAGAGCTTGTTCAGTGATTGAGACCTAAAAATGTTCTAAATCACATTTGGCTTAAAGCCAAAAATTTCAACTAGGTGTTAGAGAAGGAAAGGGGAAAAAAGAAATTAAACACATGACACACTACTTGCGATCACCAAACTACTTTCTCTTGGGAATGTTTTGCAGAAGTCCTTGGAAATAAAACCCACTGCAGATATATTATAGTAAAGGTATGCAAAAACATTATTTAGGTGAGATGGGGATTCATTTCTGTGAGTAGACTACTTGTATAGTAAAGGTATGCAAAAACATTATTTAGGTGAGATGAGGATTCATTTCTTTGAGTAGACTACTTGAATACAAACCTTACTAGGGTTCATCTCCTTTTCCCAGAACTTCCTGACTGCCTTTGGAGTAAGCCGTATCTTCAGTAATTTTTCAAAATTTTGACCTGGCACTGGCTGTTTCTTTAGTCTAGAGAAGGATTTCATACAGATCTGAGTCAGGACTCTTCAGGGCAGCTAGATTAACAAGTAGTTTAAATTTGATTTAATTAGGGAATTTTATTAAAACACTGTGTTGTTTTTTCAGCATATGGGCTGAATTGTATGCACATAATCATTTTACATGCACAAATGACAGTAAGTTATGCAGGCTGTCTCACAATTTACACATGAGATCTTAATTTGTGCTTATAGAAAGTTTCCACTCAGAGCTGAAGAATTGCAAATTATAACTGAGGTCGATGGAAGCTATAAGGACTTCCTATTCCTAACATAGAGTACCATTGGCATGCATCAGCTGCAAATGCAGACCTCGTGTCCAAAAGATGCTTTGACTGGAGAAGGCAGGAAGATTGAGTTTATTGGCTCTGAGAAAGACATCTGCATCACCCAAGGTAAAATCTGCTGTCTCCTCATGTTGAAGTTTCATTCCCGTTAGCACTAAGCAGTACTACTGATGTAGCCCAACAGGTCAGCTGGACACTACAAAAAATCAAGCGAGCTTCCCAGAAAGCAAACTTCCTGGTCTATGTTTAGAGTAGGAAGTAGGACGAAAGTCAAGATTCTAGTGAGAGTTCTTCTGATGCTCTCTTCTCTGCTGCTATGGAAAAGAAATGAAACTGTAAGAAGAACTAAGTAAGAGTAGCAAAATTTCTTCTAGGAGATGATGCTAGTATACTTATTTGGGAAGGCTTGTGAGGAAATGAACGGTGAAACAATTCAGAAGGTCTTCCAAAGTTCTGTTATCTCCCTCCTTTTCTATTACAAAAATGGTGGCTGGTTATAAATACATCTATATAGCAATTGAAATAAAACCTGCCAAAAGCTACAAAGGTAATGCTTCAAATTTAAAGCAAATAGTGAACCCAAGTTAATAATGCAATCTGCTTAATATGGAGAAAGAACTTAATGACTCTTGACAGATATTCACTACAAACACAATATACATATATCCTGATTATTACAGGTCAGCTTTCTGTTCTTTTTCAAAGTCTGCATTTGTTTACAGCAGGTACATATGTGTGCATACAGCGTGTGAGCTGCTTCCTAGAGACCATGCTCTGTTACAACCTTCAACTGCTTCTATCCCATCTAAGAGATATAGAGAGTGGAATGAAATGGGTTCAGCACAAATGTGCTGCTTTGCACAAGTACTGCTGGGCAGCTGTTTGTACTTGTGCTTCTGAAATGCATTTGCAT